>JAXCGZ010015797.1:0-40000 GCA_037179515.1 Halocaridina rubra | reverse complement strand
AACCTAGGACTTATGATTACTAAGTCAAGGCGTTACCACTACATCACAGAAGGTTAAAAGGAATCCAACCTTATAGCTTATATCTGCTATACTTAGGAATGAACGCATTCTAACTGTATACCGCTATGTTCATATTACAGATTCCTCAACCTCACTCGTGGCTTCATTTTAGCATTTAATTCAATTCATGCAATGAAATTACCAAATAAGCACGTTACATATGTGAAAACATGAATCATTCTTTACCCCGACCGGGACTCGAACCTAGGACTTATGATTACTAAGTCAAGGCGCTACCACTACACCACACAAGGTTAAAAGGAATCCAACCTTATGGCTTATATTTGCTATACTTAGGAATGAACGCATTTTAACTGAATGCCACTATGTTCATATCACAGATTCCCCAACCTCACTCGTGGCTTCATTTTAGCATTTAATTCAATTCCCAATCTCATTCGGGCAATAAAATTACCAAATAAGCACATTACATATGTGAAAACATGAATCATTCTTTACCCCGACCGGGACTCGAACCTAGGACTTATGATTACTAAGTCAAGGCACTACCACTACACCACAGAAGGTTAAAAGGAATCCAACCTTATAGCTTATATCTGCTATACTTAGGAATGAACGCATTCTAACTGAATGCCACTATGTTCATATTACAGATTCCCCAACATCACTCGTGGCTTCATTTTAGCATTTAATTCAATTCCCAATTTCATTCGGGCCATGAAATTACCAAATAAGCACATTACATATGTGAAAACATGAATCATTCTTTACCTCGACTGGGACTCGAACCTAGGACTTATGATTACTAAGTCAAGGCGCTACCACTACACCACACAAGGTTAAAAGGAATCCAACCTTATAGCTTATATCTGCTATACTTAGGAATGAACGCATTCTAACTGAATGCCTCCACTGTGTTCATATTACAGATTCCCCAACCTCACTCGTGGCTTCATTTTAGCATTTAATTCAATTCCCAATCTCATTCGGGCCATGAAATTACCAAATAAGCACATTACATATGTGAAAACATGAATCATTCTTTACCCCGACCGGGACTCGAACCTAGGACTTATGATTACTAAGTCAAGGCGCTACCACTACACCACAGAAGGTAAAAAGGAATCCAACCTTATAGCTTATATCTGCTATACTTAGGAATGAACGCATTCTAACTGAATGGCACTATGTTCATATTACAGATTCCCCAACCTCACTCGTGGCTTCATTTTAGCATTTAATTCATTTCCAATCTCATTCGGGCCATGAAATTACCCAATAAGCACATTACATATGTGAAAACATGAATCATTCTTTATCCCGACCGGGACTCGAACCTAGGACTTATGATTACTAAGTCAAGGCGCTACCACTACACCACACAAGGTTAAAAGGAATCCAACCTTATAGCTTATATCTGCTATACTTAGGAATGAACGCATTCTAACTGAATGCCACTATGTTCATATTACAGATTCCCCAACCTCACTCGTGGCTTCATTTTAGCATTTAATTCAATTTCCAATCTCATTCGGGCCATGAAATTACCAAATAAGCACATTACATATGTGAAAACATGAATCATTCTTTATCCTGATCGGGACTCGAACCTAGGACTTATGATTACTAAGTCAAGGCGCTACCACTACACCACACAAGGTTAAAAGGAATCCAACCTTATAGCTTATATCTGCTATACTTAGGAATGAACGCATTCTAACTGAATGCCACTATGTTCATATTACAGATTCCCCAACCTCACTCGTGGCTTCATTTTAGCATTTAATTCAATTTCCAATCTCATTCGGGCCATGAAATTACCAAATAAGCACATTACATATGTGAAAACATGAATCATTTTTTACCCCGACTGGGACTCGAACCTAGGACTTATGATTACTAAGTCAAGGCACTACCACTACACCACAGAAGGTTAAAAGGAATCCAACCTTATAGCTTATATCTGCTATACTTAGGAATGAACGCATTCAAACTGAATGATTCATGTTTTCACATATGTAATGTGCTTATTTGGTAATTTCATGGCCCGAATGAGATTGCGAATTGAATTAAATGCTAAAATGAAGCCACGAGTGAGGTTGGGGAATCTGTAATATGAACATAGTGGCATTCAGTTAGAATGCGTTCATTCCTAAGTATAGCAGATATAAGCTATAAGGCTGGATTCCTTTTAACCTTCTGTGGTATAGTGGTAGCGCCTTGACTTAGTAATCATAAGTCCTAGGTTCGAGTCCCGGTCGGGGTAAAGAATAATTCATGTTTTCAAATATGTAATGTGCTTATTTGGTAATTTCATGGCCCGAATGAGATTGGGAATTGAATTAAATGCTAAAATGAAGCCACAAGTGAGGTTGGGGAATCTGTAATATGAACATAGTGACATTCAGTTAGAATGCGTTCATTCCTAAGTATAGCAGATAGAAGCTATAAGGTTGGATTCCTTTTAACCTTCTGTGGTGTAGTGGTAGCGCCTTGACTTAGTAATCATAAGTCCTAGGTACGAGTCCCGGTCGGGGTAAAGAATGATTCATGTTTTCACATATGTAATGTGCTTATTTGGTAATTTCATGACCCGAATGAGATTGGGAATTGAATTAAATGCTAAAATGAAGCCACGAGTGAGGTTGGGGAATCTGTAATATGAAAATAGTGGCATTCAGTTAGAATGCGTTCATTCCTAAGTATAGCAGATATAAGCTATAAGGTTGGATTCCTTTTAACCTTCTGTGGTGCAGTGGTAGCGCCTTAACTTAGTAATCATAAGTCCTAGGTTCGAGTCCCGGTCGGGGTAAAGAATGATTCATGTTTTCACATATGTAATGTGCTTATTTGGTAATTTCATGGCCCGAATGAGATTGGGAATTGAATTAAATGCTAAAATGAAGCCACGAGTGAGATTGGGGACTCTGTAATATGAACATAGTGGCATTCAGTTAGAATGCATTCATTCCTAAGTATAGCAGATATAAGCTCTAAGGTTGGATTCCTTTTAACCTTCTGTGGTGTAGTGGCAGCGCCTTGACTTAGTAATCATAAGTCCTAGGTTCGAGTCCCAGTCGGGGTAAAGAATAATTCATGTTTTCACATATGTAATGTGCTTATTTGGTAATTTCATGGCCCGAATGAGATTGGGAATTGAATTAAATGCTAAAATAAAGCCACGAGTGAGGTTAGGGAATCTGTAATATGAACATAGTGGCATTCAGTTAGAATGCGTTCATTCCTAAGTATAGCAGATATAAGCTATAAGGTTGGATTCCTTTTAACCTTCTATGGTGTAGTGGTAGCGCCTTGACTTAGTAATCATAAGCCCTAGGTTCTAGTCCCGGTCGGGGTAAAGAATGATTCATATATATATATATATATATATATATATATATATATATATATATATATATATATATATATATATATATATATATATATATATATATATATATATATATATACAGTGTTCCCCAGCTGTATCATGTTTCTTGGTTTGCGTTCTCACTATCGCGATTTATTTTTTTTTTATAAATTATTATTTTATTTTATGGGTATACGCAAAAATATTAAAATATTGAAAAAATTAAAATTTTCAGTATTTTCATTTTTTTATTGAAAATACAAATTTACGTTGCTTGTTGTTATTTATAATGTAAAGAGTCTTTTTTTAACAGTGCAGGGAGGGTTTATACAGTACGTAAACGTAAATATAATTGTAAATACCTATGTACATGAGTATGTCATGTAATTACCACTTCATTCACCGTAATTTCATCTATCACTTTCATATAAATTTACGTTGCATGCTGTTATTTATGAAGTAAAGGGTGGTTTGTTAACAGCACAGGGAGGGTTTATACAGTGGAAACGTAAAAATATTTGTAAAATACCAATATCCATGAGTATGTCATGTAATTACCACTTCATTCACCATAATTTTATCTACCACTTTCATGTAAATTTACGTTGCCTGCTGTTATTTATAATGTAAAGGGTGTCTTTTTTAACAGTGCAGGGACGGTTTATACAGTACGTAAATGTAAAAATAATTGTAAAATACCTATGTATATGAGTATGTCATGTAATTACCACTTCATTCACCGTAGTTTTATCTATCACTTTCATGTATATTTACGTTGCTTGCTGTTATTTATAATGTAAAGGGTGTTTTTTTAACAGTGCAGGGAGGGTTTATACAGTATGTATATATATATATATATATATATATATATATATATATATATATATATATATATATATATATATATATATATATATATATATATATATATATATATATATATATATATAGTGTTCCCCCGGTTATTCGCGTATCTTGGTTCGCCTTCTCACTGTATCGTGTTTTTTTTTTTTTATAAATTATTATTTTATTTTATGGGTATATGCAAAAATATTAAAATATTAAAAAAAAAAATTTCTCAGTATTTTAATTTTTTTTATTGAAAAAAACATATTTCATAATCTAATTTATAAAAAAAAATTATTTCCCAGCCTATAAATAATAAAACTGTAAAAAATAGTAAAAAACATAAATTTAGATAGATAGATAGATAGATACGTTTATTGACCACATCTTTTGAAAAGTATAATCTTTACAAAAGGAATATTTGGTCCAAATTACAATGGATAAATACAATAGATTTTGTACAATCATCAAATAAGTAAATGAATTTTAAATTAATATACATTGTACTAATAACTGAATGATATACGTACATACAGTATAACTCACAATATTGCATCATGCGAAATAGTGTTCGATAGCGTACAATATATTGGGGTCGCAGCTACGTGAGGTAGCATATATATTTATATTTCCAGTAGTTTCATGATTTTATTGATAAATAAAAAGTATTTCTTAGCCTATGAATAATAAAACAGTAAAATATAGTAAAGAGTATTGCACCACGTAAGATACGATACCGGTATCAGTGTTTTGGAAAACGCAAAGGCTCTCACCTACGTGACCTAGTGAATATTAAAATTTTCATTATTTTATTGATAAAACAAGTATTTCCTAGCCTAAGAATAATAAAACAGTAAAAAATAGTAAAAAAACATAAATTTAGATATACGTACGTACAGTATAACTCAGAGTATTGCATCATGCGATATATGTAGTGTCCGATATCTAGGTGAGCTAGCATATACATAAATTCAGGTATACGGACGTACGTACAGTATAACTCACAGTATTGCATCATGCGAAATAGTGTCCGATAGCTACGTGAGCTAGCATATATATTTATATTTTCAGTAAGTTCATGATTTTATTGATAAAAAAACGTATTTCTTAGCCAAAGAATAATAAAACAGTAAAAAATAGTTAACAGTATTGCACCACGTAAAATACGATACCGGTATCAGTGTTTCGGAAAACGCAAAGGCTCTCACATACGTGGCCTAGTGAATATTATAATTTTCATTATTTTGTTGATAAAACAAGTATTTCCTAGCCTAAGAATAATAAAACAGTAAAAAATAGTAAAAATCATAAATTTAGATATACGTACGTACAGTATAACTCACAGTATTGCATCATGCGATATATGTAGTGTCCGATAGCTACGTGAGCTAGCATATATATTTATATTTCCAGTAGCTCTCACCTACGTGAGATAGTTAATGTTTTATTAACAGTGCAGGGAGGGTTTATACAGTATGCAAACTTAAAAATAATTGTAAATGAGTATGTCATGTAATAACCACTTCATTCACCGTAATTTTATCTATCACTTTCATATAAATTTACGTTGCATGCTGTTATTTATGAAGTAAAGGGTGGTTTGTTAATAGTACAGGGAGGGTTTATACAGAGTAAACGTAAAAATATACTAAAATATCTATGTACATATAGGCTGATCCTACTCCGCGGATTTCCTGGTTTGCGCCGGGTCCCGGAAGCGAACTACCGCAGTATGGGGGGGGAACACTCTGTATATATATATATATATATATATATATATATATATATATATATATATATATATATATATATATATATATATATATATATATATATATATATATATATATATATATATATACAGTGTTCACCCCCTTATTGCCGTACTTCGGTTCCGGGACCCGGCGCGAACCAGGAAAACCGCGGAGCAGGATCAGCATATATGTACATAGATATTTTAATTTAATTTTAAGTTTACACTGTATAAACCGTCCCTGTACTGTTAAAAAAACACCCTTTACATTATAAATAACAGTAAGCAACGTAATTTTTTATGAAAGTGATAGAAAAACTTACCATGAATGAGGTGATGATGACGTGACATACATAGTTACAGTATTTTACAATTATTTTTACGTTTACGTAAAATAGTGGCCGACATCCACAAACTTTTTTCCTTCTTTCAACATATATAAGAGTTTCACTTTATCTACAATGGTTAACATTTTCCTTTGCTGCTTAGGCTCACTACAAGAAGCCTTAGAAGATGAAGGATGCTTGGGAGGCATTGCAAAGGTTAAAATATGCGAGTAAAAAAATCACAAGCAAAACATATTAATAATAATAAGAACAACGTGAACGGCGCACACGAGTGAGGCGAGACAATAGAAGATGTTGGAAGCCTTTGTCCGAAACGCTGATAGCGGTATCATATTTTACATGTTGCAATACTGTTAGTATTTATGTTTTTTACTATTTTTTACTGTTTTATTATTCTTAGGCTAAGAAATACGTTTTTTTATCAATAAAATCATGAAACTACTGCAAATATAAATATATATGCTACCTCACGTAGCTGCGACCCCAATACATTGTACGCTATCGAACACAAGCAAAACGTTTAATAAGCACAACGTGAAAGGCGCACACGTGAGTTAGACTGAACGAGTCTTTGTCCGAAACGCTGATAGCAGTGTCGTATTTTACATGTTGCAATACTGTTAGTATTAATGTTTTTTACTATTTTTTACTGTTTTATTATTCTTAGGCTAATAAATACGTTTTTTTATCAATAAAATCATGAAACTACTGGAAATATAAATAAATATGCTAGCTCACGTAGCTGCGACCCCAATACATTGTACGCTAATGAACACTATTTCGCATTATGCAATACTGTGAGTTATACTGTACGTACGTATATCATTCAGTAATTAGTACAATGTATATTAATTTAAAATTAATTTACTTATTTGATGATTGTACAAAATCTATTGTATTTATTCATTGTAATTTGGACCAAATATTCCTTTTGTAATGATTATACTGTGCTTTTCAAAAGAGGTGGTCAATAAACGTATCTATCTATCTATCTATCTATCTAAATTTATGTTTTTTACTATTTTTTACTGTTTTATTGTTTGTAGGCTGGGAAATAATTTTTTCTTATCAATTAGATAATGAAATATGTTTCTTTCAATAAAAAAAAATGAAAATACTGAGAATTTTTTTTTATTTTAATATTTTTGCATATACCCATAAAATAAAATAATAATTTATCCAAAAAAAACCGCGATACAGTGAGAACGCGAACCAAGAAACGCAAATAACCGGGGGAACACTGTATATATATATATATATATATATATATATATATATATATATATATATATATATATATATATATATATATATATATATATATATATATATATATATATATATATATATATATATATATATATATATATATATATATATAAAAATATATATATATATATATATATATATATATATATATATATATATATATATATATATATATATATATATATATATATATATATATATATATATATATATATATATATATATATATATATATACAGTGCAGGGAGGGTTTATACAGTATGTAAACGTAAAAATAATTGTAAAATACCTATGTACATGAGTATGTCATGTAATTACCACTTCATTCACCGTAATTTTATCTATCATTTTCATGTAAATTTACGTTGCATGCTGTTATTTATAATGTAAAGAGTGTTTTTTTTAACAGTGCAGGGAGGGTTTATACAGTAAGTAAACGTAAAAATAATTGTAAAATACCTATGTACATGAGTATGTCATGTAATTACCACTTCATTCATTGTAATTTTATCTATCACTTTCATATAAATTTACGTTGCATGCTGTTATTTATGAAGTAAAGGGTGGTATGTTAACAGTACAGGGAGAGTTTATACAGTGTAAACGTAAAAATAAATTAAAATATCTATGTATATATAGGCTGATCCTACTCCACGGTTTTCCTGGTTCGCGCCGGGTCCCGGAACCGAACTACCACGATAAGGGGGGGAACACTGTATATATATATATATATATATATATATATATATATATATATATATATATATATATATATATATATATATATATATATATATATATATATATATATACACCTTGTTCTCAAAATAACACCTAGATAGGTTCTCAAAAGTGTCATGTAAATGGAAAATTGCGTGAAAAAACAAGTTATTTTCCATAGGAAACAATGATAAAGGGCATAGATATGTTCCAAACCTTACATAGACACACCATGTCAAAGATATAAGATAAGTAAAAAAAATATTTTATTACTACATAGCAAAGCAGAAAGCCCTGTATCTATTTTTAAGAGTATACAAAATATATTCATATTCACTTTACAGCTAGAAATTAACATACATTACTATACTTTATTATGCAATGGGCAACAGTTATACAGTATACTGGGACATGCATGGTGGCAGTGAGCAAGTAACTTATGTGGTAGAAGAGGAGGAGGATGCAGGAGAACGAGCCTCTATCTGCAAATGTATAAATAAATTAATTATGCAATGCCTAAATCTACCATATGAGAGATTAAAAAAAACTTAATCTACATTCTCTAGAGAGGCACAGAGTTAGGGGGGATATGATTGAGGTGCATAAATGGTTTAAAGGGATTAACAAGGGTGATAGTAATAAATTTTTAAAATTCATGATCAAACCAGAACTCGTAATGGGTAATGGATTTAATCTTGATAAATTTAGGTTCAGAAGGGAAATTGGTGAAAATTGGCTTGGTAATACCGTAGAGTATTCCTAGTAGGATAATAAATGCCAATACCTTAGACACCTTCAAATGTAGATTAGATAGACATATAACAGAGGTAGGGTGGGCATGAATAGATTAGTGTTTATTAGAAAAATCATAAAAAGAAAAATAGAATAAATAAGCAGAGTAGAATAGAATAGGTTAGACATGCTGAAAATATCATTCAAAAATGGAACTGCCTCGTGTGTGCCAGTAAGCATATTGCAGTGTCCCCTATTCTTATGTTCTTAATATTTTCAGAACACGTGTTTTGCATCCTCCTTCCATTTTCAAATTTGTATCTGGTTTCTGAATGACAAATTTGTTAATAAAATGTATCCAATTACTCTCTCTCTCTCTCTCATATTTCTTTACAAAAAACGAATTAAAACTTAGGTTTATTACCTTTAAAATGAGCATTGTAATGAACGTGATTAAGACTAAAGCAATAATTGTATTTACAAAATAAGATGAAAAATTTCTACCTAATTCCTGTTTAAGAGAGACATTACAAAGGATTCGTGGAAAGGAAATTAATTTAATGGTCTTTTAACTCATTAACGTTTTTATTAAAAGTGCATAATTATATTTATCATTTGCTGCCCCAAACGACTCATCAGCTTGTAAAGTAACTGATGTAAGCGTTGTTTGTAAGACTATTCTCCTTTTAATATAAATATATTCTATATAATGTAAGTGAAATGAAATTAGAGAGAGAGAGAGAGAGAGAGAGAGAGAGAGAGAGAGAGAGAGAGAGAGAGAGAGAGAGAGAGAGAGAGAGAGAGAGAGAGAGAGAGAGAGAGAGAGAGAGAGAGAGAGAGAGAAAGAGAGAGAGAGAGAGAGAGAGAGAGAGAGAGAGAGAGAGAGAGAGAGAGAGAGAGAGAGAGAGAGAGAGAGAGAGGAGAGAGAGAGAGAGAATCTTTAATAAACTCTTGTTCATTCAACCAAAACTACATTATTTATTGTAAAAATAATGGTTTAATTACAAATTCGTAATAATAATGATATTAATAATAATAATAATAATAATAATAATAATAAAAATAATAATAATAATCTCCACAATCATCATCAAAGGAAAATTATTGTTAAAAATAATAACAATAATAATAATAATAATAATAATAAGATCTAAGAAGAAGTTTTGGAATAGACAGCATGACAGTAATGCAGAGGTATATTAAAACCCAGCAGAGAGCTGGATATTCATTACACATCTTTTATAATCCCTTCATATAAGAACATAAAAATAGAGGACACTGCAACATGCCTACTGGCACACACGAGGCAGCTCCATTTTTGAATTGCATTTTCAGCATGTCTAACCTATTCTATTCTACTCTACTTATTTATTCTATTTTTCTTTTTATGATTTTTCTAATAAGCACTAACCTATTCATACCCACCCTACCTCTGTCATATGTCTATCTAATCTACATTTGAAGGTGTCTAAGGTATTGGCATTTACTATCCTACTAGGAAGCTTGTTCCATGCATCAGCTACTCTATTACCAAACCAATTTTTACCAATTTTCCTTCTGAACCTAAATTTATCAAGCTTAAATCCATTATTACGAGTTCTGGTTTGATCATGAATTTTTAAAACTTTATTAATATCTCCCTTGTTAATCCCTTTAAACCATTTATACACTTCAATCATATCCCCCCTAACTCTTCGCCTCTCTAGAGAATGTAGATTAAGTTTTTTTAATCTGTCCTCATAGGGTAGATTTCTGATATTGTGTATCATCTTGGTCATTCTTCACTGCACTCTCTCCAAGGATTCAATTTCCATTCTATAATAGGGTGACCAGAATTGCACAGCATAATCTAAATGGGCCCTAACTAATGCAAGATAGAGCTGCAAAATAACTTTTTCCGTCCTATTGCTAACGCTTCTTGAGATAAATCCTAAAATTCTGTTTGCTTTATTTCTGACTGCTGTGCATTGCTCTCTTGGCTTAAGACTACTACCCACAAGAACTCCCAAATCCCTTTCACACTGAGAACTCATGATTTCATGGTTATTTAGCTTATAACTAGTATTGTCTTTTATAGTACCCATTTTAACTACTTTACATTTTTCAACATTAAATTCCATTTGCCATTTGTCCGACCATTTAAATAATCTATTTAGATCTTCCTGTAAAGCATGAATGTCTTCTTTTCCATTTATAGTTCTACCTATTTTAGTGTCGTCTGCGAATTTACTTAGGTTACTACTGATATCCGAATCCAGATCATTTAGATATACGATGAATAATAGGGGACCCAGTACCGAGCCTTGTGGTACCCCGCTAGTAACCGAGCCCCACTCTGATTTCTCTCCATTTATGCAAACCCTCTGTTTTCTGTCTTTTAACCATTGTTTGATCCATCTGAGAACAGCTCCTCCTATACCATGAGCTTCCAGCTTTTTAACTAATCTTTTGTGAGGAACTCTATCAAAAGCTTTGCTAAAATCTAGATATATTGTATCATATTCTTTGCCACAATCTACTGCCTCGTAAACTTCTGAATAAAAAGACAGTAAGTTTGTAAGGCACGAAAAACCCTTAAGAAACCCGTGTTGTGAAAGTTTTATCAGTCTGTGTAATTCTAGATGTGCCCTTATTTTATTTGCAATTATGGATTCTAGAATCTTACCCACTGTTGACGTTAAACTTACCGGCCTATAATTATTCTTTTTAACTCGTTCTACTTTTTTAAATATTGGTACCACATCTGCCAATTTCCAATCCATGGGTACCGATCCTAATTTTATTGAATTATTAAATAATGCAGTTAGTGGACAACTAAGCTCTTCCTTGCATTCCTTTAATATTCTAGCATATATTCCATCAGGTCCTGGAGATTTATGAGCCTTTAATTTATCTATTTCTTTTATTACCTCCTCTCTCGTAATATTTATTGAACTAAGTATATTATCGGGACTGTCTCTGTAAATGGATTCTACTTCCGGAATATTTTCCAAGTTTTCATTGGTAAATACAGATAAGAAATAATCATTTAAACATGTACACATCACTTTATCGTCATCTGTGATATGGCCATTGGCTACTTCAATTGGTCCGACTTTTTCCTTATATTTTGTTTGATAATGCTGATAAAACCCTTTAGGATTTTCTTTAGCTTCTCCCGCTATTCTAACTTCGTATTTTCTTTTTGACTCTTTAACTATCTTTTTAACTTCCCTGTTTAACTGTATATATTGCTGCCTCACATGCTCTTCACCTCTTTTTAGTTTCCTGTATATTCCTCTTTTAATATCTATAAGATTCTTTATTCTATTGTTCATCCATTTAGGGTCATTTTTTCTTGATCTGCAATGTTTCATGGGAATATAGTCTCTCTGACTATTCTTAAGAATCATGACAAAATTGTTATATTCCTCATCCAAATTTATATTAACTGACGGACTGCTGTTCTTTCCTGTGAGAGAATTTAATGTATTGATCTTATCCTGTGATAATCCTTGGCATGTGGTACTCAAATTTCGGGTAATCCGCTACCTGCGACCTGACCTGCTGGATTAACTACCCACATCTGTACCCCAGAAATCCCTTCCCATACCTCATAAGATAATTTAGTTTTTAAGCCCTCAAAATCTCCTGCTCTAAAGTTTGGAACAATATTCTTATTTTCCTTTATAGTTTCCTTGAAAATTATGTTAAATCTAATGGAATCATGGTCACTGTTGCCCAATGGTTCACCAACTTCTAAATTTGTAACCATATTCTCTCTATTACTAAGAACTAAATCTAGTGTATTCACCCCCCATGTTGCTTCAAGTACATGCTGAGAAAGGAAATTGTCTTCTACTACTTCCAAAAACTCCTTAGAGAGCTACTATCACCTGTTATGGTTTCCCAGTTAATATGTCTAAAATTAAAATCGCCTACAATGCAAACTCTATTTGACCTGGTCACTTTAGAAATTTCATCGTATATAACTTGCGACTTTATATTGTCTAGATCAGGTGGTCTGTAGACTACTCCTACAACTAGACTTTCTATATTATTTTTAATTTCAACCCATAAGGTTTCTGAATTTAGATTTGTCTTAATTCCAGACTTAATGCAGCTTCTGAGGCTATCTTTAATATACATAATTACCCCTCCCCCTCTTCTATCTGCACTACGATCAGCATTATAAAGTTTATATCCTGTAATTATGTACTCAGCTTTAAGGTGTTTGCTTTCTAAATTAATCCAACTTTCACTAATGCATATTATATCCGGTCTCTCACTACATACTATGGCTCTCAGTTCTTCTATCTTGTTACCTAAACTACATACATATGCTTACGACTAGTGAAGTGATCCCACCCGTCGATAAAACCTATATTATTCTCCCGACAGAAGACTTTCATCCTAGCATTTCCTGATCTTAGCTTTACCCTTCTTGTGGCTATTCTTTTTGTTAATATTTGTTCTATGTAACAAATGGTTCTTATCCTTAGACTCCCAGTTATTTGATCCACTATTTACTGAACCCTTACTGACTAATTTCTCTGCACAAGTATTATTCATTTCATTATTTGTGTCTAACAAAACCCCCCTACCTCTCTGTCTATCATACCAGCCAATACCGAGACACCTGAATTAGAAAGATGCACTCCATCCCTTGCATACATATGCTTACGACTAGTGAAGTGATCCCACCCGTCTATAAAACCTATATTATTCTCCCGACAGAAGACTTTCATCCTAGCATTTACTCCTATAGCTCGAGACCACCACTCTGAACTTTGGCTAAGCCTAGGGAGAATACCACACATCACAGGAACTGCACCCCTTTTCCTGATCTTATCCAGGGCTTGTCTATACAACCTAATCAGCTCTTCACTTCTACCATCCTGCACGTCATTTCCCCCAGCTATCAAACAAACAACATCTTTTTTCTCAATCCAGCTATTTATTGACTCACCCACCTTCTTCATACCTGTTTCTCTTTACAGCTGATAAAGGCTGTTTTATTTTATCATTTTTTGGTCCATCCTGTTGTCACAATAATCATTTTTTTTTTTTTTTTTTTTTTTTGGGGGGGGGCATTATTCGCGAATTCCGAATTTTTTACTATTATTTTTCTGGGGCGTTATTGCAGTTTCGAATATAAAAAAATCACGTATAAAAGGAACAAGGTGTATATATATATATATATATATATTTATATATATATATATATATATATATATATATATATATATATATATATATATATATATATATATATATATATATATATATATATATATATATATATATATATATATATATATATATATATATATATATATATATATATATATATATATATATATATATATATATATATATATATATATATATATATATACAGTGATCCCTCGTTTATTGCACGGGTTTGGTTCCGGGACCGACCGCGATAGGTGAATTTCCGCGAAGTAGTATCTCTATATGTACATAGGTATTTTACATTTATTTTTACGTTTACTGCATAAACCCTCCCTGTACTGTTAACAAACCACCTTTTACTTTATTAATAACAGCATGCAAGTATAAATTTAAATTTTTTTGTATATGAAAGTGATAGGTAAACTTACCGTGAACGAACCATATTATTATCATGTTCTTGTGAGAGTTGTTGGAGTGCTGTCACGTGTTCATACAGGGCTGCCAGACGTTCGAGTGTAAGGCCAGGTTCTTCGATTTCCTCGTGGCTCAGTTACGAAGTGAATTGAATATACAGTAAGTAGGAAAACTCTTGATCATTATGAAAAATATTGAAGTGGAGATGCCAAGTATCCTATCAGTGATGTTTTGAAATACAATAGTACTTTGTACTTTGTACAAACTGGTCTCAATTCAGGTCAGTCTTCAGAAACCAATTGTGTTCCTTCTTCTAAGATGGAGGTGGATGGCATTGAAAACTGTTAAAATAACACTAGTGCCTCCCCAGTAGAGGTAATCTCTTGAATCACACGTTAAAGAAGATATGCAGAAGCCGCTTGAATTAAAGAGGAGTCTGTTGAGGCAAAGGAAATGATACTGATGCTCCCCCAGTAGAGGATATCTTGTAAATCACACGTTAAAGAAGATCTGCAGAAGCCGCTTGAAATTAAAGAGTCTGCTAAGGCAAAGGAAATGATACTGATGCTCCCCAGTAGAGGAAATCTCTTGTAAATCACACGTTAAAGAAGATCTGCAAGAGCCGCTTGAAATTAAAGAGGGGTCTTTTGAGGCATAGGAGACTGTTATCGAAAGAACCCAACCCCTGAAGCATAACATATTAATAAGCATGACGTAAACTGCGCACATGTCAGTTAGACTGAACGAGTGAGGTGAGACAATGGAAGATGGTGGGAGAACCAAACTTCAATCAAATTGCCAATAAGACCCCATGATACAGAAAATACAGAAAAACAATTCTGTGATTCATCATCTCCCACCCTTTCATTCCATGAACTATTTCACGTAGGTGCGAGCCTTTGCTTTTTCCAAGACGCCAATACAGTGTACGCTATCGTATAGTATTTCACATGGTGCAATACTGTGAGTGTATATGTTTAAATTAGTTTTTTACTATTTTTTACAGTTTTATTACTCTTAGGCTAGGAAATCTTATTTTATCAATAAAAAAATTAAAATTTCAATATGTGCTAGCTCACATAGGTGCGACCCTTTTTCGTATTCCGAAACGCTGATACCGGTATCTTATTTTACATGGTGTAATACTTTTATTATTTATGTTTTTTACTGTTTTATTATTCTTAGGCTAAGAAATACATATTTTATATCAAAAAAATAATGAAGCTACTGGGAACTTTAATATATGCTAGCTCACATAGGTGTGACCATTTGGGTTTTCCGAAACGCTTATACCAGTATCGTACTTTCTATGGTGCAGAGTTACATGTTAAAATTTATGTTTTTTTACTATTTCTTACTGTTTTATTATTTTTAGGCTTGGAAATACATTTTTGTATCAATAAAATAATGAAAATTTTTGTTTTCAATAAAATAATGAAAATACTGGAAATTTTTATTTCTTAAAATTCTAATATTTTTGCATATACCCAGAAAAAAAAACTCCCCCCCCAAAAAAAAGAGATAGAGTGAATCTGCGATAGGTGAACCGCGATATAGCGAGGGATCACTGTATATATATATATATATATATATATATATATATATATATATATATATATATATATATATATATATATATATATATATATATATATATATATATATATATATATATATATATATATATATATATATACAGTGTTCCCCCCCTGTATCGCGTTTCTTGGTTCGCGTTCTCACTGTATCGCGGTTTTTTTTGGGATAAATTTTTTATTGAAAATGTAAATTTACGTTGCTTGCTGTTATTTATAATGTAAAGGGTGCTTTTTTAACAGTGCAGGGAGGTTTATACAGCACGTAAACGTAAAAATAATTGTAAAATACCTATGTACAAGAGTATGTCATGTAATTACCACTTCATTCACCGTAATTTTATTTATCACTTTCATATAAATTTACGTTGCATGCTGTTATTTATGAAGAAAAGGGTGGTTTTTTAACAGTACAGGAGGGTTTATTCAGTGTGAACGTAAAAATAATTGTAAAATACCTAAGTACATGAGTATGTCATGTAATTACCACTTCATTCACCGTACTTTTATCTACCACTTTCATGTAAATTCATGTTGCTTGCTGTTATTTATAATGTAAAGGGTGTTTTCTTAACAGGGCAGGGAGGGTTTATACAGTACGTAAACGTAAAAATAATTGTAAAATACCTATGTACATGAGTATGTCATGTAATTACCACTTCATTCACCGTAATTTTATCTATCACTTTCATGTAAATTTACGTTGCTTACTGTTATTTATAATGTAAAGGGTGTTTTTTTAACAGTGCAGGGAGGGTTTATACAGTACGTAAACATAAAAATAATTGTAAAATACCTATGTACATGAGTATGTCATGTCATTACCACTTCATTCACTGTAATTTTATCTGTAACTTTCATATAAATTTACGTTGCATGCTGTTATTTATGAAGTAAAGGGTGGTTTGTTAACATTACAGGGAGGGTTTATACAGTGTAAACGTAAAAATAATTGTAAAATACCTATGTACATGAGTATGTCATGTAATTACCAATTCATTCACCGTAATTTTATCTACCACTTTCATGTAAATTTACGTTCCTTGCTGTTATTTATAATGTAAAGGGTGTTTTTTTAACAGTGCAGGGAGGGTTTATACAGTACGTAAACGTAAAAATAATTGTAAAATACCTATGTACATGAGTATGTCATGTAATTCCCACTTCATTCATCATAATTTTATCTATCACTTTCATGTAAATTTACGTTGCTTGCTGTTATTTATAATGTAAGGGGTGTTTTTTTAACAGTGCAGGGAGGGTTTATACAGTACGTAAACATAAAAATAATTGTATAATACCTATGTACATGAGTATGTCATGTAATTACCACTTCATTCACCGTAATTTTATCTATCATTTTCTTATAAATTTACGTTGCATGCTGTTATTTATGAAGTAAAGGGTGGTTTGTTAACAGTACAGGGAGGGTTTATACAGTGTAAACGTAAAAATAAATTAAAATATCCATGTACATATAGGCTGATCCTACTCCGCGGTTTTCCTGGTTCGCGCCGGGTCCCGGAACCGAACCACCGCGATAAGGGGGGAACACTGTATATACAGTAATCCCCCCATTATCGCGGTAGTTCGGTTCCGGGACCCGGCGCGAGACATGAAATCCGCGAAGTAGGATCAGCCTATATGTACATAGATATTTTAATTTATTTTTACGTTTACACTGTATAAACTTTCGCTGTACTGTTAACAAACCACCCTTTACTTCATAAATAACAGCATGCAACGTAAATTCATATGGAAGTGATAGATAAAATTATGGTGAACGAAGTGGTAATGACATGACATACTCATGTACATAGGTATTTTACAATAATAATTTGCCAAAAAAAAAAAAAAACGCGATACAGTGAAAACGCAATACAGCAGAGGATCACTGTGTGATTACCTAATTGTGATTACCTAATTGTGTTTACGGGAAAGAGCCCAAAGCTCGTATCTTCCCGTCTCCTTATCGGTTCCATTTTATACTTAGTGATACTTATCATACCTGTCCTTAAAACTATGCATTGAGATAGCATTAACTACCTCCTCGCTTAGCGAATTCCAATTATCAACTACTCTTACACTGAAAAAGTATTTCCTTACATCCTGCAAAGAAGTTTTCTTACGAAGCTTCAAACTATGACCTCTAGTTCTAGAGCCAGCCATATCAAAATATCGATCCCTATCCACTCTATCATAACCATGAAGGAATTTAAAGACTGTCACCATATCCCCCCTCACTCTTCTAGCTTCGAGTGATGGTAAGTCTAATTCCCTCAGCCTCTCATCATAACTGAGATTGCGTATTTCTGGCACCAGTTTCATGGCATGTCTTTGAACTTTTTCAAGCTTAGCTATGTGCTTTTTCAAGTGCGGATTCCAAAAGGGGGCTGCATATTCGAGTTTTGGCCTCACATAGGTTACATAAATATTTCTGAACATTTCCTTGTCCATGTGCCTGAAGGCTACCCTTACATTTGATAAGAATGCATATGCTGCCCTTACTATGCCATTTATATGTATTTCTGGAGACAAATCTGCCAGTATGTTTACTCCTAGATCTCTCTCATTTTCTGTCTCTTGAAGTTGTACTCCAGCCACCGAGTAGTCAAGCTTGGGCCTTCTTGCACTTGTACCCATTCTCATTACCTTACATTTTGAAGTATTGAATTTCATTAGCCACTTTTCTGACCACTCATGCAGATTATTTAGATCCTCCTGAAGTTCTCTACCATTGTTCTCGTTTTTTACTTTCTTCACAATCTTTGCATCATCTGCAAACATATTCATGAATGAATTTACAGACTCTGGTAGGTCATTTACATATACAAGGAACAAAAGTGGCCCTAAAACTGAACCCTGTGGAACTCCACTACTAACTCTTCTCCATTCAGACACTGTCTTACTCTAACCCTCTGTTCCCTTCCTTCTAAGTAAGTTTTTATCCATTCCAAAACATTTCCACCTATTCTAGCCATTAATTGCAGCTTCCTAATAAGTCTCCCATGTGGAACAGTGTCAAACGCTTTCTGGAAGTCTAGGAATATGCAATCTGCCCAGCCCTCTCTTTCCTGTAAGATTTGGCTTACCTCATCATAAAATTCTAATAAGTTTGTTACTGTTGATCTACCTTCTCTGAAGCCATGTTGCCTCACTGACAAAAAGTTGAAGGATTCCAAGTGAAGAGAGATATGTTTCCTTAGTAGTTTCTCCATAACTTTGCAAACTATGCTGGTCAAGGAAACTGGTCTATAGTTCAGAGCCGTATCCCTCCTTCCCTTTTTGAAGATAGGTAACCCATTTGCTTGTTTCCAGCATCTTGGAATCTCCCCCGACTCCAGTGACTCCTTAAATATGATACTTAGTGCCACTGATATTGTGTTTGCGCATTTTTTAAGCACATGAGGGGATATGTCATCAGGACCTGTAGCTTTATGAACATCTAAATCCATCAGCGCTTTGCATACCTCTGTGGCTGTAAGGTTGATGTTCTCTAATACTGGCCCTTGAGCTTCTATCACTGCAATCTGAGGGGGTGGGGTATTTTCTACTGTAAATACTGACTGAAACTCCTTGTTCAATTCTTTGCAGATCTCTTCGTCCGTCTCAGTGATGCTTCCATCCGCTCTCTTTAGCCTTAAAACCTGTTCTTTTACCTTCAGTTTTCCTCTGATAAAGCTGTGGAAAAGCTTGGGATTTTCTTTAGCCTTCCTGGTGATGTCCCTCTCATAGTCTCTCTCTGCCTCTCTCCTTTTACTTAGGTAGTCATTTCTTGCTCTTTTGTAGGTTTGCCAGGCATTTATGTTTTTTCTCCTCCTATACCTTTTCCAGCATTTGTCTCTCCACTCCTTAGCTCTTTTATACCCATTATCGAACCATTTCTCTCTGGCATGAATTACACCTACTTTGGTGACAGGTATGCAGCAATCTACTATCTTCCCATATTTTTCACAAAAGATGTCATACATTTCTTGTACAGATTTGTTGTAAAATAAGGTTCTCCAGTCAATAACTGCAAAAAGCTCATTCATTTTGATGTAATCTCCTTTCCGATAGTTCCTCCTCATATATATATATATATATATATATATATATATATATATATATATATATATATATATATATATATATATATATATATATATATATATATATATATATATATATATATATATATATATATATATATATATATATATATACATATATATATCAGAGGAAAACTGAAGGTAAAAGAACAGGTTTTAAGGCTAAAGAGAGTGGATGGAAGCATCACTGAGACGGACGAAGAGATCTGCAAAGAATTGAACAAGGAGTTTCAGTCAGTATTTACAGTAGAAAATACCCCACCCCCTCAGATTGCAGTGATAGAAGCTCAAGGGCCGGTATTAGAGAACATCAACCTTACAGCCACAGAGGTATGCAAAGCGCTGATGGATTTAGATGTTCATAAAGCTACAGGTCCTGATGACATATCCCCTCATGTGCTTAAAAAATGCGCAAACACAATATCAGTGGCACTAAGTATCATATTTAAGGAGTCACTGGAGTCGGGGGAGATTCCAAGATGCTGGAAACAAGCAAATGTGATACCTATCTTCAAAAAGGGAAGGAGGGATACGGCTCTGAACTATAGACCAGTTTCCTTGACCAGCATAGTTTGCAAAGTTATGGAGAAACTACTAAGGAAACATATCTCTCTTCACTTGGAATCCTTCAACTTTTTGTCAGTGAGGCAACATGGCTTCAGAGAAGGAAGATCAACAGTAACAAACTTATTAGAATTTTATGATGAGGTAAGCCAAATCTTACAGGAAAGAGAGGGCTGGGCAGATTGCATATTCCTAGACTTCCAGAAAGTGTTTGACACTGTTCCACATGGGAGACTTATTAGGAAGCTGCAATCAATGGCTAGAATAGGTGGAAATGTCTTGGAATGGATAAAAACTTACTTAGAAGGAAGGGAACAGAGGGTTAGAGTAAGACACTCAGTGTCTGAATGGAGAAGAGTTAGTAGTGGAGTTCCACAGGGTTCAGTTTTAGGGCCACTTTTGTTCCTTGTATATGTAAATGACCTACCAGAGTCTGTAAATTCATTCATGAATATGTTTGCAGATGATGCAAAGATTGTGAAGAAAGTAAAAAACGAGAACAATGGTAGAGAACTTCAGGAGGATCTAAATAATCTGCATGAGTGGTCAGAAAAGTGGCTAATGAAATTCAATACCTCAAAATGTAAGGTAATGAGAATGGGTACAAGTGCAAGAAGGCCCAAGCTTGACTACTCGGTGGCTGGAGTACAACTCCAAGAGACAGAAAATGAGAGAGATCTAGGAGTAAACATACTGGCAGATTTGTCTCCAGAAATACATATAAATGGCGTAGTAAGGGCAGCATATGCATTCTTATCAAATGTAAGGGTAGCCTTCAGGCACATGGACAAGGAAATGTTCAGAAATATTTATGTAACCTATGTGAGGCCAAAACTCGAATATGCAGCCCCCTTTTGGAATCCGCACTTGAAAAAGCACATAGCTAAGCTTGAAAAAGTTCAAAGACATGCCACGAAACTGGTGCCAGAAATACGCAATCTCGGTTATGATGAGAGGCTGAGGGAATTAGACTTGCCATCACTCGAAGCTAGAAGAGTAAGGGGGGATATGGTGACAGTCTTTAAATTCCTTCATGGTTATGATAGAGTGGATAGGGATCGATATTTCGATATGGCTGGCTCTAGAACTAGAGGTCATAGTTTGAAGCTTCGTAAGAAAACTTGCTTGCAGGATGTAAGGAAATACTTTTTCAGTGTAAGAGTAGTTGATAACTGGAATTCGCTAAGCGAGGAGGTAGTTAATGCTATCTCAATCCATAGTTTTAAGGACAGGTACGATAAGTATCACTAAGTCTAAAAATGGAACCGATCAGGAGACGGGAAGATACGAGCTTTGGGCTCTTTCCCGTAAACACAATTAGGTAATCAATTAGGTAATCACATACATACATACATACATATATATATATATATATATATATATATATATATATATATATATATATATATATATATATATATATATATATATATATATATATATATATATATATATATATATATTTATATATTATCTTATGAGAAAAATTTTATTGCCATCCTATGACTACAAAATACTGAATTTAAATATAGGATGCCTATGTTTCTATCAAGAATATCACAATCTTTATATAATAGCTGGCTAACTATGTCCAAATATAAACACATCAAACAAGACCCACCTCTTGAAAAGTTTTGTCTCCATTGGGAAGCTGTATAATTCTAACATTTCCTATCTTTCTCTTCTTCAACAGAGCATTGTTAATGGTACGAGTCGTGTTTTCAGGTAACATGTTGACACTATCAAAGGGACGAATTCCGTGTTTGTATTCTTGATGTTGCCTCAACTGCACTCTTCTGGCATAGCCATAGTTGCAATAATTGCACTTGTACTTGTCAGGAGCGTAAGGATAATTAATACCTTGGGTATGAGACTGCAAAGGTTTAAATAAATATCATATGCAAGCAGTTTCTTTGATAGTGTGACCATATCCATTATTTCCAAGAAAAATACTTTCACACATAGTGCAGAAATTCCAAAAACAGTATGAAATAGCCTTAAGTCTATTTAAAAGCTTAAAATGCAATTACCATACCAATGTGATGTCAGTAAATGATAAACTTTAAACGAACCATGCATATATCATGATAATTCAACTGTTATATAACTTTTTTCATGTACTTATAGAGAAGCCATTCCTTTATCATCAAGACTGGATGTGTCAAAATACTGTACCTTTGCTTTATGACACTGCAGATTTGAAGCCTGGTTGAATCCTCTTCCACACAAATTACATTTATAAGGCCTTTCATTAGTGTGCGTAAAAAGATGGTTTTTCAAATTACCTACAATAAAAAAATATAGGTAAGTTCACAAAAATAAAATAGTGTTAGATAACTTTATCTACCTAATATATTTTTTTGTAAGCCAACACAAAAATCCTGTTATAAACAATTTTAAAGTTGCTTATCATTGGGCTATTCAAATCTACAAAAAACACTACAGCTTCTACTACACTATTTATCAAAATGCTTGTTTGTATGAAATTCCAACAGGTCTTGGAGGTTATCAAATCAATCACGCTACCAAAGGATCCATGATTCCAACACCTAGAGTTTAAAATGCACCTCTAACCTTGAATTCGTTCTAAAACATAATAGAATTTTTAGGATGACATCTAAAAATCATGAGAAGCTCAAGAAATAAGAGAAGTATCAGAGGAACAAAATAATATTTTCCAGATAACAAACTAGAAGAATTAGAAATGAAACGAAGTTAAAAATTTTCTTCAAAATAAAAAGCTACAACATATGACAAGTTTTTTCTATCAATCTAAGAACTGTTCAAAGGTGGAAAGATGGGATTTTACCCTTGTAATTCCTGCATGCCATAACACATTGCTAAAAGATATCCTTGGTGGAAATAAATTCACACACTCGTATCAAGAGCAGCAATGGATGTAAAATAGTCACACCCTACCTCTACCTCCACAAGGCACGTGGACCTGGTAAAAGCTTTGGTTATCAGGGCCATTACCATACCTCTCAACACAACTCAATTTTTTCTACATAGAGAAATGATTCTCCAGAAGACATATCTCAAAGATTCCTTTTGGACAGGCACTGAAACCAATTCAGGACCAATACTACAAAAACATATGACCAACATGCTCCATGCCATTACTTAAAGCTGACATACCAGAAGTTCAGTTTTCTTCTTCTCATACAGACACTGAACCCACTTAATCTGCACTACACTTACTAAAAGAAAACACTACACAAAACACTTAGAGGTGCTCACAATGTTCCTAACAACCTCCATCAAACTCTTCCTCTACTCCTTCCACACCCAATTTTACCAATCCAGCAATCCTTCAAGTACCATTAACATTACAAACACACCAACAATCGGAACAAACTTTTTATACTGCCTCTCCCCATCTACACTGCCATCCACACACCCCATGCCTCGACTCTTTACACACAATGCACACATTACAACATTACAATTTAACATATATGCCATACACAAAAAAAAAAACACTTCATTAATCAACAAAACATACACATTGCCAATTTAGAAGAAAAAACAAACTAGAACACTTAGCACACCCAACATTCATAACCACTGCTATTAAAAATGACCAGATTAGTAGAGCAGTAGGACTCATCATTTTGTTGCTTTAGATTCTCCACTCACGGATGGGTGGAACGGGTTATGGAGGACCCATAGGGCGGTCGCCAGCCAGCACAGGGCCCAACCCCCCACTGTGGTCCCAAGCCACAGCAGTAACCTCCCAAGTAAACAGCTTAAACTCCCCAGGATGATGTCACTCCCCAGGATGATGTTTAGAGTATTTGTGACGTGTTGTACCTGGGGGGTGGAGAAGTTAGGTATGTATTTGTGATTGTTATATATGATATGTTATAAGAGCATACTTTGATTGATTGTAACTCTGGTTCTGTCATGTGAGGGAAAGAGGAGGGATTGTATATGTAGTGGTGTCAATTATGTTAATGAATTTGTGTAGCAGAATGATGAGCTTTTTAGCCTCCTGGCTAGTACAGTGGTAATGCGCTAGCCTCGCATTCGCGAGGTCGTCGAATCGCGCCTCGTCCAGGCAATCTTGCCTGGACGAGGCGCGATTCGACGACCTCGCGAATGCGAGGCTAGCGCATTACCACTGTACTAGCCAGGAGGCTAAAAAGCTCATCATTCTGCTACACAAATTCATTAACATAATTGACACCACTACATATACAATCCCTCCTCTTTCCCTCACATGAAAGAGCCAGAGTTACAATCAATCAAAGTATGCTCTTATAACATATCATATATAACAATCACAAATACATACCTAACTTCTCCACCCCCCAGGTACAACACGTCACAAATACTCTAAACATCATCCTGGGGAGTGACTTCAATGCAAAGACAGTAGCTTTGCCTGTTGAAAACTCCAACACAGATGGAAGGCTGGTAATACAAAAGCAAACCGAAAAAATTTTCATCTTCGATATCATTCATCAAAGCATAAACATTACCCACCATGCCCACTTTCTATCAACTCTAAACATCACTTATTATGAACTGAACCTTGACCCGAAGACATAGTGGAAATGGGTTAAAATCCTGCGTTCCAACATCTTTCCCATCATCACCGCCAAAACAAGAATCACAGTAGCTGGCTACTAATACATACATCAATTACAAAAGAGTCAACTGGGAGGTCTTCACTAATGAAACACAACAACAATCTGAAGCTCAAAACAGTACTCTGATCACAAACATAAATCATTCAAAATACACACAAAAACACATCCCTACAGTAATAGAAATAGTTAAAACTCCTACTTCAAACAAGAAATTGAAAACCTCATCAGACAAAGTGATACACTTAAAACATTTCCCAACACTCCCTCCTCCCACAGGAAAATACATAAATACATGCACATCAGACATAAATCAACAATAATATGTTAGAACAATAAACAATTAACTGGAATAATTACAAATAACATTGGACCACATAACAGACTCTACAAAACACTAAACAATATTACACTTTCCAAAAGTAAAAACACAATGACACGGTGCCATTGGTTCTAGGAGAATTTATCAGAAACAATTTGTCTAAATAGAAATTATCTAATCAATTTGTCTGATACAGTTTGTGTGAAGTACTTTGTCAAAAATATAATTACACTAAAAGAAGTTTGACTAATATATAAGTTGACTAATAAATGAAAATAAATGGAACTATATTTGTCTGCTTGATAAATCAGGAGTGTGTATGACCATAAGTTGTTTTTCATTCATAATGCATAAAAAAAAAAATTACTAAAAGGGCTTCCTTACATGTTAAAAAGAATTTTATTAAAGATTAAAAACGAAGGTTGTGGGAAATATCAAAAATATTATCAATATAACTGAAATAAAACCTCTGAACAAAACTATTTATATGCTTTGCAGCATCTCAGCAGCGCTTCATTTTGGGGTTCCAATTCTATTCTGGCGACATGCTTCTCAGTTTGAGCCTCGTTGAAATTTTGTTCTTTTTGTAATCAGTTGATATATTTTCATATATTGGGGAGATGAACACCGACCCGGTTTGTTTTGGTCAAATACTTCCACATCTCGTGTGGAAAGAGATGAGGACGTCGAATATTACTTCTGTTAGTCTGTCCAGTCCCCAGGTATTTGAAATAATCCATGAAGGAAGTGGTTGTTATAAAATAACTCAAATGCATCCGTTACCGTGCCTACTGGAAATCATGATAGTCATGACAGCATTTATTCTGTATTATAGTAAATTTTGAGATTCGACAAATAGTATTTTAGACAACTTGCTTTTAGATGAATTGTATCTTTGATTATTTAAGACAAACTATCTTGGACAAATTGATTTAGACAATTTGTTTTAGACTAACTCCCCGGATACTGATGCCATCACAACGAGACACCTTAACTTCATACAAACAACAGTGGAATACCTTCATCAACTATTTCTCTCATGACTGTCATCTTCGTTCCCCCCGTGACAAATGACATGCAATCAGACATACAAGACAGTTCCCTTCAAATAAAGACTATGAAATATTTACCAATCTAGCAGCTGAAACTCACCATCAACAATCTCAAGCACTCATCCACCAATAGCCCTCACAATATAAGCAACATACACCTTACTCACTTGGGACCACAAGGCATACAAATAATCACTAATATACCACACTATAGTTTATGATATAACACAATATCCAATTACTGGAAGCATGGTATCATTATCACAATCCCTAGATCCAACAATAACTCCACCCTACCCTCTTCACATGGTCCCATTGCATTACTTTGTACCTCTCCAAAGATACCAAATGAAAAATACTGTAACAACTCACAATATAAATTCCCATAGCTCTGTCACAGAGTAACAGACCATTAAACAACAAAAACCTTTTTTACAGCCCAAAGAATATTTAATGGCATCAAATCCGCTGGGCCAGCACATAGGACACTTTTCATGACACTGGATATTACTAAAGCCTTTGACACCATCTCTGCCATAACCTCATAAATAAAATTTTCAACACACATGCGCAATATACATAAAGATGGTTGGCAAACTACCCTATAGGCAGGTGTACACATGTATCATTTGCAAGAAAGTCATCAAACATGGAGTCTCTCTAGGATTCGTTTTATCACCAACATTCTTTAAGCTATATATACATGATCTACTGACACTACACACCCCAAGTACACATAGCTTCCCACGCATGCCACATAGCACATACAAGTACACAACAAAATGACAACCCAACTGCAGATCTCCTCAAGCCCTACATATACACACTACAAGACCAGTTCCCAACAGACTGACTTAAATGTTCCATCCAACTTCATAGTTACTCTTCTTACAAACTGATCAGCAGAACACCGTCACATCTCACACCTCACTATAAATATCCCTTCAGACATAGGAAAAACCCCTAGTATAATATACATCTACATAGTTTAAACAGTATTTAAGACACATCAAACACAAACTGACAACAAGGCTTAATTTCCTTAAGTCACTATCCAAACAACATTAAAACATAACAAGAAACCAGTATCACAGTATACAAACAATATATACGCTCAGTGACGGAGTATTTATACCCAGCTTGGACTTGTAACCTACCTGAAACACAGCACAACACCTTAAAAAATATACAAAACAGTCTTAAAAATCATTATGAGCTGCACAGCTATTACACTTACAGACCACTTACTCCAAAAGACCCCATTCCTAAAGTAAAAGACCACTTTCATATATAAAGGCACAGATATACTTTCTGCAGCCTCGAGAAAAAAAATCATACATAAACACAAGAGAAATACACAATCTCAAGTATAATGAGAGGCTGAGGGAATTAGACTTACCATCACTTGAAGCTAAAAGAATGCGGAGGGGATATGGTGACGGCTTTTAAATTCCTTCATGGTTTTGACAAGAGTGTATAGGGATCGATATTTTGATATGGCTGGCACTAGAACTAGAGGTAATAGTTTGACGCTTCGAAAGAAAACTTCTTTGCAGGATGTAAGGAAGTACTTTTTTAGTGTAAGAGTAATTGATAATTGGAATTCGCTAATCGAGGAGGTAGGTAATGCTAACTGAATCCATAGTTTTAAGGACAAGTACAATAAATATCACCAAAGCACAAAATGGAACCGACTAGGAGACAGGAAGCTACAAGCTTCTGGCTCTTTTCCATAAGCATAATTAGGTCATTTTTACACACACACACACACACAGCTGGTAAGGCAGATATAGTAGTAGTTACAGAGACCATGTGAGGACATAAACAGTCTCAGTTTTTCCAAAGGGCTTCAGAATATTTAGGGTCGAAAGATATGAGAGGACTGGTGGAGGGATAGCACTGCTCATAAGTGAAAGTTAAGTTGAAGAAATAAACTTTGCTATAGAAAATGAGCTCAAGGAATTTCTTGTTGCTCTCATAAATACAGGGTCAGAAAGCATTATAATATCTGTTGTATATAACCCACATAGGCGAGAAGTTTATAGGAAAAGTCACATAGGTACTACTGACGTTATAAACTCAGTACTTAACACTGCACGGTAGAGAAAAGGTAGAGATAGATTGGATAAATCTTCACCCACACTGTGGTGAGGGCTTATTCGGAGAAAGATTCCTAGACTGTGTACAATGGAATATCCTGCACCAACATGTACTGGAGCCAACGAGGGCCAGGGGTGGGGATGAGCCATCGCAGCTTCATCTAGTATTCACAAATAATGAGTTGGATAGTGATGCAATTGAGTATGAACCACCAATTGGAAAGAGTGACCATAGTGTGTTGATGGAGTATATCTTCGAAGATGTTCTGCCTGAAAGTAGAGGCACTGAGGACACGAGGGGGAACTATCTGAAAGGAGATTACATCAAAATGAATGAGCTTTTTGCAGATATTGACTGTAGGACCTTATTTAACAACAAATCTGTACAAGAAATGTACGACATCTTTTGTGAGGAATACGGGAAGATGGCAGATTGTTGCATACCTTCCACAAAATAGGAGTTATTCATGCCAGAAAGAAATGATTCAATAATGAGTGTATGAGAGCAAAGGAGTGGAAATAAATGCTGGAAAAGGTATAGGAGGAAAAAAAACATATATGACTGACACACTTATAAAAGAGCAAGAAATGATTACCCAAGTAAAAGATGAGAGGCAAAGAGAGACTAGGAAAGGGATATAACCAGGAAAGCTAAACAGAATCCAAAACTTTTCCACAGCTTTATAAGAGGAAACCTGAAGGTACGAGAACAGGTTATAAAGCAAAAGAGAGAGGATGGAAGCATCACCAAAATGGATGAGGAGATCTGCGAAGAATTGAACAAGGAGTTTCAGTCAGTAAGTACAGTAGAAAATACCCCACTCCCTCAGACTGCAGAGATAGAAGCTCATGGGCCGGTATTAGAGAACATCAGCTTTTAAGCCACACAGATATGCAAAGCATTAATGGAGTTAAATGTTCATAAAGCTACAGGTCCTGATGACATATCCCCATATGTAATTAAGAGAAGCGCTTATTCAATATCAGCGGCACTAAGTATCACATCTGAAAATTCGCTGGAGTCAGGGGGTATTCAAAGATGCTAGAAACAAGTGAACGTGGTACCTCTCTTCAAAAAGGAAAGGAGGGGTACAGCTCTAAATTACACACCTGGAAATGACTTGGAATGGATAAAAACATTTTTAGAAGGAAGGGAATAGAGGGTTAGAGTAGGACACTCAGCATCTGATTGGAGAAGAATTAAAAGTGGAGTTCCACAGGGTTCGGGCTTTGGGCCACTTTTATTCCTTGTATATGTAAATGACCTACCAGAGTCTGTAAATTCATTCATGAATATGTTTGCAGATGATGCAAAGATTACGAAGAAAGTAAGAAATGAGAACAATGGTAGAAAAGTTCAGGAAGATGTAAATAGTCTGGATGAGTGGTCAGAAAAGTGGCTAATGAAAGTCAATACTTCAAAATGTAAGGTAATGAGAACGGGTACAAGTGCAAGAAGGCCCAAGCTTCACTACTCGGTGGTAGAGTAGAACTTTAAAAGACAGAGAAAGAGAAAGATCTAGAAGTAAACATACTGGACGATTTGTCTCCAGAAATGCATATATATGGCATAGTAAGGGCAAAATATGCTTTCTTAGCAAATGTAAGGGTAGCCTCCAGGCACATGGACAAGGAAATGTTCAGATATATTTATGTAACCTATGTGAGGTCAAAGCTTGAATATGCAGCCCCCTTTTGGTATCCGCACTTGAAAAAGCACATAGTTAAGCTGGAAATAGTTCAAAGGCATGCCACGAAACTGGTGCCAGAAATACGCAATCTCAGTTATGATGAGAGGCTGAGGGAATTAGACTTACCATCACTTGAAGCTACAAGACTGAGGGGGGATATGGTGACAGTTTTTCAAAATCTTCATTGTTATGACAGAGTGGATAGGGATCGATATTTTGATATGGCTGGCACTAGAACTAGAGGTAATAATTTGAAGCTTCGTAAGAAAACTTCTTTGCAGGATGAAAGGAAGTACTTTTTTAGTGTAAGAGTAGTTGATAATTGAGGAGGTAGATATTGCTAACTCAATCCATAGTTTTAAGGACAAGTATAATTAGTATCACTAAGTAGAAAATGGAACCGATCAGGAGACGGGAAGTTACGAGCTTGGGGCTCTTTCCCGTAAGCAGAATTAGGTAATATCGCTAACTCACACACAAACATGAATAAGACACTGAGGATACCTCTGAGAGGGGAAAAAGAAGCAGCTGTCCTGTCCTGCCTTGAAGGAAGTTTAGAAGAGTTGCCAGAGGCGAAGCTATCACATCACATTACCTAATTTTTTGTGTAAACTGAGGAGAGCTCTTACAGCAGTTTACCTGATCCTGTGGTTCCATATATTGTAAAAATCAATATCCATCCCATTTAAATTACCTTGATAGTTAGTTTATTATACGAAATAATTGAATAATTAAATAAATACGAAAAACACACCTGTCAACAGTATTGAGTTAAGTTGCCGAGTAGCACAGCAGTCTTATTTTTTCATTTTGCTTTGTCATCTTTTTTTTTTATAAATTAAGTTAAATTTGAAGTCTGATCCTGTAATAGCAGTTAAGAAGAATATGTAGCAGAAACAAGTGGGTGTCTCCTCAGATACAAATTCGAATTTTCCTTCAAGTGGATTTTTGTTTAGCATTTTTTGCTTTCTTCTCAAATTACCGAAGTAAAATTTTTAGTTAGGATCTGTGTTACCAGAAAAGAGATGAACTGAGTAACTAAGTAGTACTCATATGAAGATATAAATATTCTGTGTGAAGTTTAAATAGAAACTTTTCTTTCTCTTTTTTTTCTCTCTATATTCTGTAAAAGGGAAAACATCATAATGAGGCCATCTCTGTCCCTAACTCCCATCCAATGGTTGGGGGAGGAGTGGTAGAGGATCTCCGGGGGATGTAGGAGGAGAAGGAGTGGCTGTAAGAAGATTGAAGCAAATAGTCAAGGAAATAGAAACAATGGTTAAAAACCTTGATGATATAATTCGGAATATGGATAGAAAAATGAAATAGAATGAAAAACACTGAGAAGAAATAAGATTTTTTGCAGGAAGTAAATAAAGCACAAGGGCAAGAGAGAAAAGAACAAGAAATATGAATAAAGAAGCTGGAAGGGGAAAAGAGTAAACTATAAACCAGAATTTCTAAACAAGAAGATAACAACAAACAGCTGAATGACAACCTGAATGAATTAAATGTTAGTTCACTGCTCTCTTCATAAAGAGATGAGATTGCCGCTTGGAATGTCCATATTAAAGAAAACATCGAACAGTCTAGAAAAATTTTAGAAGCTGAATACGGAACATGATGCCATGAACACCTCCTTTGCTGATGCACTAAAGGGGAATGTGGCAGCAAAAGAGGCTGTGAGGGTGGTGACACTGGAACACATATAAACAGTTGACTATAAAGAGACAGTAATAGAAAATATGAAAGACATTGTGATAGAAAAGGGTTATCCACTGATTAAACAGGCACTTGATAGAGAGAAGACATTGGTAATATCAGACATAAGCAAATCCCAGGATACAACATGACAGGGGAGACTTGAAGAAAATAAAGCTAGAATTTTAGACCTAATAAGGAAGCTTGGAGTAGTATGTGGTACTGAGGATATTGTAAACATTCAACAAATGGGTAAATATTCTGGGGAGGGAAAGAAAAGACCAACAAAAGTAACCTTTGTGAGAGGGGACACATGTAGAGAAATATTGATGATGAAAAAAAGCCTAAAAACCTACAACAATTCAAAAATGTGTTCATCAGATGATACAGAACACAGGAAGAGATGGAAAGGATCAAAAACTTGTTGCAAGAGGCTAGAAGGTTAAATGAGGAAAGAAATGAAAAAGAGGAGAAAAATTTCCATTTCAGAGTTCTTCCAGACAAAGGGGAGATAAAGAAGATAATGACAGAAGATCAGGGGATGGGGACTTATTAGGATTGTTATACACAAATGCTGATGGAACAGCTGGTAAGGCAGTAGAATTAAAAGATATGAATCACAACAGTAAGGCAAATATAATAGCACTTACAGATATTAAGTTAAGTGAGGATATAACAGTATCAGTTTTTCCTAAGGGCTCCAAAATATCAAGGGTTGAAATATCTATGAGGAATGGTGGAGGGATAGCATTGCTCATATGTGAAAGGATTCAGGTTGAAGAAATAAACTTTGCTATAGAAAATGAGTTCAAGGAATTTCTTGTTGCTCGCATAAATACTGGGTCAGAGAGCATTATAATAACTCTTGTATAGAACTCACCAAGGAACCAACATAGGCTAGAATTTTATGAGGAATGTCATATAGGTACTACTGAAGTCATACACTCAGTTGTTAACATTGCACGAGAGAGAAAATGTAGGATTTTGATTATCAGAGATTTTATTCATAGAGAGATAGATTGGATATATCTTGACCCACACAGTGGTGAGGACTCATTCGGGGCAAGATTCCTAGATTGTGTATAAGGGAATTTTCTACACCAACGAGGGCCAGAGGTGGGGATGAGCCATCGCTACTTGATCTAGTATTCACAGATAACGTGATGTATATTAAAAATGTTGAGTATGAACTACCAATTGGAAAGAGTGAACACTGTGTGTTATTGATGGAGTATCATTGAGGATGTTCTGCCCGAGAGTAGAGGCACTGAGGACATGAGGAGGAACTATCCGAAAGGAGATTACATAAAAATGAAAGAGCTTTTAGCAATTATTGACTGGAGGACTTTACTTAACAACAAATCTGTACAAGAAATGTACGAGATCTTTTGTGAGAAATATGGGAAGACAGATTGATGCATACCTGCCACCAGAGTAGGTGTAATTTATGCCAGAGAGAAATGGTTTGATAATGAGTGTAAAAGAGCTAAGGAGTAAAGAGAAATGCTGAAAAAAGAATGAGGGGAAAAAACATAAATGCCTGGCAGACCTACAAAAAAGCAAGAAATGATTACCTAATTAAAAAAAAGAGCGGCAGAGAGAGACTATGAAAGGGACATCACCAGGAAGGCTAAAGAAAATCCCAAGCTTTTCCACAGCTTTATCAGAGGAAAACCGAAGGCAAAAGAACAAGTTTTAAGGCTTAAGAGAGTGGATGGAAGCATCACTGAGACCGCTGAAGAGACCTGCAAAGAATTGAACAAAGAGTTTCAGTCAGAATTTATAGTAAAAAATAACCCCCCCCCCTCAAATTGCAAAGACAGAGGCTCATGAGCTGGCATTAGACATCATCATCCTTTCAGCAATGGAGGTGTGATAAGTGCTGATGGAGTTAGATGTCTATAAAGCTACAGGTCCTGATGATATATCCCCTTATGTACTTAAAAAATGCGCAAATTCAATATCAGTGGAACTAAGTATCATATCTAAGAAATCACTGGAGTCATGGGCTATTCGAAGATGCTGGAATCAAGCGAATGTGATACCTATCTTCAAAATGGGAAGGGGGGATATGGCTCTCTAAACTATAGACCTGTTTCCTTGACCAGCATAGTTTGCAAAGTTATGGAGAAAGTACTAAGGAAACATACTATCTCCACATGGAATCCTTCAACTTTTTATAACTGAGACAATATGGCTTCAGAGAAGGTAGATCAACAGTAACAAACTTATTAGAATATTTATGATGAGATAAGTCGAATCTTATAGGGAAGAGGGGGCTGCGAAGATTGCATATTCCAAGACTTCCAAAAGTATTTGACATTGTCTTACACAGTAGACTTATTATGAAGCTGTGAGCAATGGCAAGAAAGGTGACAATGTCTTGAAATGAATAAAAACATAATATGAAGAAAGGGAACAGAGGGATAGAGTAAGACACTCAGTGTCTGAATGGAGAAGAGTTGGTACTGGAGTTCCACAGGGTTCACTTTTAGGGCCACTTTCTATTCTTGTATATGTAAGTGACCTGCCAGAGTCTGTAAATTCATTTAAAAATATGTTTGCAGATGATGCCAAGAATGTGAAAAACTTAAGAAACGAGAAAAATGGTAGAGAACTTCAGGAAGATCTAAATAGTCTGTATGAGTGGTCAGAAAAGTGGCTAATGAAATTCAATACTCCAAAATGTAAGGTAATGAAAATGGGTACAAGTGCAAGAAGGCCCAAGCTTCACTACTCCGTGGCAGGAGTAGAACTTCAAGAGACAGAAAATGAGAGAGATCTAGGAGTAAACATACTGGCCGATTTGTCTCCAGAAATGCATATAAATGACACAGTAAGGGCAGAATATGCTTTCTTAGCATATGTAAGGGTAGTCTTCAGGCACATGGACAAGGAGATGTCCAGAAATATTTATGCATCCTATGTGAGACCTTTTGGAATCCGACACTTTAAAAAGCATGTAGTTAAGCTAAAAAAGTCCAAAGACACGCCAGAAACTTGTGCCAGAAATACGCAATCTCAGTTATGATGACAGGCTGAGAAAATTAGAATTACCATCAATCAAAGCTAGAAGATTGAGGGAGAATATGTTGACAGTTTCTAAATTCTTTCATGGTTATGACAGTAGATAGGGATCGATAGTTTGATATGGCTGGCACTAGAACTAGAGGTCATAGTTTGAAGCTTCGTAAGAAAACTTCCGTCAAGGATGTAAGGAAGTACTTTTTTAGTGTAAGTGCAGTTGATAATTGGAATTTGCTAAGGAAGGAGGTAGTTAATGATAACTCAATCCATAGTTTTAAGGACAAGTATGATAAGTATTACTAAGTTACGAGCTTGGGACTCTTTCCCGTAAGCACAATTAGGTAATCTCACTCACGATCTCACACACACACATATATTATAATACCTGTTGCATATAACTCACCAAGGAACCAACATAGGCTACAGCTATATGAGAAAAGTCATATAAGTACTATTGAAGTCATAAACTCATTTGTTTAACATTGCATGGGAGAGAAAATGTAGAATTTTGATTATGAGAGATTGAATCATAGAGATAGATTGGATAAATCTTGACCCACACTGTGGTGAAGACTCATTCGCGGCAAGATTCTTAGATTGCATACATGGGAATATCCTACACCAACATGTACTGGAACCAACGAGGACTAGGGGTGGGGATAAGCCATCGCTACCTCATCTAGCATTCACAGATAACGTGTTGGAAATTGAAAAAATTGAGAATGAGCCACCAATTGGAAATAGAGACCACTGTGTGTTGTTGATGGAGAATATCATTGAAGATGTTCTGCCTGAGAGTAGAGGCACTGAGGAAACAAGGAGGAACTATCTGAAAGGAGATTACATCAAAATGAATGAGCTTTTTGCAATTATTGACTGGGGGACCTTATAAGAAATGCACAACATCTTTTGTGAGAAATACGGGAACATATTAGATGCTGCATACCTGTCACCAAAGTAGGTGGAATTCATGCCAGGAAGAAATGGTTTGATAATGAGTGTAAAAGAGCTAAGGAGTAGAGAAAAATGCTGGAAAAAGTATGAGGAGAAAAAACTTAAATGCCTGAGATAGACACCTATAAAGGTGCAAGAAATGATTACCTAAATAAAAGAAGAGAGGCAGAGAGAAACCGTGAAAGGGACATCACCAGGAAGGCTAAAGAATATCCCAAACTTTTCCACAGTTTTATCAGAGGAAAACTGAAGGTACAAGAACAGGTTTTCAAGCTTAAGAGAGAGGATGGAAGCATCACTGAGACGGAAAAAGAGATCTGCAAAGAATTAAAAAATGAGTTTCAGTCAGTATTTACAGTAGAAAATACCCCACCCGCTCAGATTGCAAAGATATAAGCGCATGGGCCAGTATTAGAGAACATCCTCCTTTCAGCAACAGAGGAATGCAAAGTGCTGATGGAGTTAGTTGTCTATAAAGATACAGATCCTGATGATATATTCCCTTATGTACTTAAAAATTGCGCAAATTCAATAACAGCAGCACAAAGTATAATATATAAAAAATAGCTGGAGTCAGGGGAGATTCCAAGATGCTGGAAACAAGCAAACATAATACCTATCTTCAAAAAGGGAAGGAGAGATACGGCTCAAAAATATAGACCTGTTTCTTTGACCAGCATAGTTTGCAAAGTTATGGAGAAACTACTAAGGAAACATATCTCTCTCCACTTGGAATCCTTCAACTTTTTGTAGCATTTGACACTGTCCCACGCGGGAGACTTATTAAGAAGCTACAAGCAATGGCAAGAATAGGTGGAATGTCTTCAAATGGAGAAAAACATACTTAGAAGGAAGGGAATAGAGGGTTAGAGCAACACACTCAGTGTCTCCTTGGAGAAGAGTTAGTAGTGGAGTTCCACAGGATTCAGTTCTAGGGTCATCTTTGTTTCTTCAGTGTCCGTAAATTCATTTAAAAATATGTTGTGAAGAAAGTGAGAAACGAAAACAATGGAAGGAACTTCACAATACTCTAGAAAGTCTGCATGAGTACTCAGAATAGTGGGTTATGAAATTCAATACTTCAAAATATAAGGTAATGAGAATGGGTACAAGAGCAAGAAGACCCAAGCTTGACTACTCGGTGACAGGAGTACAACTTCAAGAAACAGAGAATGAGAGAAATCTAGGAGTAAATGTACTGGTCGATTTGTCTCCAGAAATACATATCAATGGCATAGTAAGGGCAGTATATACTTTCTTAGCAAATGTAAGGTAGGCTTCAGGCACATGGACAAGGAAATGTTCAGATATATTTATGTAACCTATGTAAGGCCAAAACTTGAATAAGCAGCCACCTTTTGAAGTCCGAACTTGAAAAAGCACATAGTTAAGCTGGAAAAAGTCCAAAGACATGCCACAAAACTGGTGCCAAAAATACGCAATCTCAGTTATGATGAGAGGCTGAGGGAATTAGACAGACCAACACACAAAGATAGCAAACTATGGAGACAGTTTTTAAATTCCTTCATAGTAATGACAGAGTGGATAGGGATCGATATTTTGATATGGCTGGCACCACAACTAGAGGTCACAGTTTGAAACTTCATAAGAAAATGCCTTTGCAAGATGTAAAGAAGTACTTTTTTATTGTAAGAGTAGTTGTTAATTGGAATTCGTTAAACGAGGAGGTAAGTAATGCTAATTCAATCAATAGTTTCAAGAACAAGTACGATAAGTATCACTAAATACAAAATTTAACAGATCAGGAGACAGGAAGCTATGAGCTTGGAGCTCTTTCCCGTAAGCACAATTAGGTAATTATATATACACCTAGTTTTCAGAATAAAGCCTAGATAGGTTCTCAAAAGTGTCGGGTAAATGGAAAATTGCGTGAAAAAACAAGTCATTTTCCATAGGAAACAATGATAAAGGGCATAGATACGTTCCAAACCTTACATAGACACACCATGCCAAAGATATAAGATAAGCAAAAAACATATTTTATTACTACATAGCAAAGCAGAAAGCCCAGTATCTATTTTTAAGAGTACACAAAAGATATTCATATTCATTTTACAGTAGAAATTAACATACATTACTGTACTGTACTCTTATGCAGTGGGCAACAGTCATACAGTACACTGGGACATGCATGGTGGCCGTTAGCACGTAACTTATGCGGTAGAAGAGGAGGAGGATGCAGGAGAACGAACCTCTATCTGCAAATGTAAACAAAGATAAAATAAAAATTATAAATAACCAAAGCCAGACTAAAAAACGAAAAAAAAAATAATTATGCTATGCCTAAATCTACCATATAACAGATTAAAAAACTTAATCTACATTCTCTAGAGGCACAGAGTTAGGGGGGATATGATTGAGGTGCATAAATGGTTTAAAGGGATTAACAAGGGTAATATTAATGAAGTATTAAAAATTCATGATCAAAATAGAACTCATAATGGGTAATGGATATATGCTTGCTAAATTTAGGTTCAGAAGGAAATTGGTGAAAACTGGCTTGGTAATACCGTAAAGTAGCTGATGCATAGAACAGGATTCCTAGTAGAATAATAAATCCCAATATATATATATATATATATATATATATATAATATATATATATATATATATATATATATATATATATATATATATATATATATATATATATATATATATATATATATATATATATATATATATATATATATATATATATATATATACATACATATATATATATACACACTGTTCCTTTTATACGCGATTTATTTATATGCGAAATTGCAATAACGCCCCCCAAAACTAATAGTAAAAAATTCGGAATTCGCGAATAATGCCCCCCCCCTTTTTTTTTTTTTTTTTTTTAAGATTACTGCGACAACAAGATGGACCAAAAAATTATAAAATAAAACAGCCTTTATCAGGCTGTAAAGAGAAACAGATAGAGAGTGTAATGACCTGTCAGATGTGAAGGGATTATAAAAGATGTGTAATGAATATCCAGCTCTCTGCTGGGTTTTAATATACCTCTGCATTACTCTCATGAGGCCTATTCCAAAAATTCTCCTTAGATCTTATTATTATTATTATTATTATTATTATTATTATTATTATTATTATTTTTAACAATAATTTTCCTTTGATGATGATTGTGGAGATGATGATTGTGGAGATTATTATTATTATTATTATTATTATTATTATTAATATCATTATTATTACGAATTTGTAATTAAACCATTATTTTTACAATAAATAATGTAGTTTTGGTTGAATGAACAAGAGTTAATTAAAGATCTCTCTCTCTCTCTCTCGTTTCATTTCACTTACATTATATAGAATATATTTATATTAAAAGGAGAATAGTCTTACAAACAACGCATACATCAGTTACTTTACAAGCTGATGAGTAGTTTGGGGCAGCAAATGATAAATATAATAATGCACTTTTAATAAAAACGTTAATGAGTTAAAAGACCGTTAAATTAATTTCCTTTCCACGAATACTTTGTAATGTCTCTCTTAAACAGGAATTAGGTAGAAATTTTTCATCTTATTATGTAAATACAATTATTGCTTTAGTCTTAATCACGTTCATTACAGTGCTCATTTTGAAGGTAATAAACCTAAGTTTTAATTCGTTTCTTGTAAAGAAATATGAG
>JAXCGZ010015796.1:0-46157 GCA_037179515.1 Halocaridina rubra | reverse complement strand
GTGTAAACATGAATCATATTTTACCCCGACCAGGACTCTAACCTAGGACTTATAATTGCTAAGTCAAGGCGCTACCACTACACCACAGAAGGTTAAAAGGAATCCAACCTTATAGCTTATATCTGCTATACTTAGGAATGAACGCATTCTAACTGAATGCCACTATGTTCATATTACAGATTCCCCAACCTCACTCGTGGCTTCATTTTAGCATTTAATTCAAATCCCAATCTCATTCGGGCCATGAAATTATCAAATAAGCACATTACATATGTGAAAACATGAATCATTTTTTACCCCGACCGGAACTCGAACCTAGGACTTATGATTACTAAGTCAAGGCCCTACCACTACACCACAGAAGGTTAAAAGGAATCCAACCTTATAGCTTATATCTTCTATACTTAGGAATGAACGCATTCTAACTGAATGCCAATATGTTCATATTACAGATTCCCCAACCTCACTCGTGGTTTCATTTTAGCATTTAATTCAAATCCCAATCTCATTCGGGTCATGAAATTATCAAATAAGCACATTACATATGTGAAAACATGAATCATTTTTTACCCCAACCGGGACTCGAACCTAGGACTTATGATTACTAAGTCAAGGCGCTACCACTACACCACAGAAGGTTAAAAGGAACCCAACCTTATAGCTTATATCTGCTATACTTAGGAATGAATGCATTCTAACTGAATGCCACTATGTTCATATTACAGATTCACCAACCTCACTCGTGGCTTCATTTTAGCATTTAATTCAAATCCCAATCTTATTCGGGCCATGAGATTATCAAATAAGCACATTACATATGTGAAAATATGAATCATTTTTTACCCCGAACCGGATTCGAACCTAGGACTTATGATTACTAAGACAAGGCGCTACCACTACACCACAGAAGGTTAAAAGGAATCCAACCTTATAGCTTATATCTGCTATACTTAGGAATGAACGCATTCTAACTGAATGCCAATATGTTCATATTACAGATTCCCCAACCTCACTCGTGGCTTCATTTTAGCATTTAATTCAAATCCCAATCTCATTCGGGCCATGAAATTATCAAATAAGCACATTACATACGTGAAAACATGATTCATTGTTTACCCTGACCGGGACTTGAACCTAGGACTTATGATTACTAAGTCAAGGCGCTACCACTACACCACAGAAGGTTAAAAGGAATCCAACCTGATAGCTTATATCTGCTATACTTAGGAATGAACGCATTCTAACTGAATGCCACTATGTTCATATTACAGATTCCCCAACCTCACTCGTGGCTTCATTTTAGCATTTAATTCAAATCCCAATCTCATTCGGGCCATGAAATTATCAAATAAGCACATTACATATGTGAAAACATGAATCATATTTTACCCCGACCAGGACTCTAACCTAGGACTTATAATTGCTAAGTCAAGGCGCTACCACTACACCACAGAAGGTTAAAAGGAATCCAACCTTATAGCTTATATCTGCTATACTTAGGAATGAACGCATTCTAACTGAATGCCACTATGTTCATATTACAGATTCCCCAACCTCACTCGTGGCTTCATTTTAGCATTTAATTCAAATCCCAATCTCATTCGGGCCATGAAATTATCAAATAAGCACATTACATATGTGAAAACATGAATCATTTTTTACCCCGACCGGAACTCGAACCTAGGACTTATGATTACTAAGTCAAGGCCCTACCACTACACCACAGAAGGTTAAAAGGAATCCAACCTTATAGCTTATATCTTCTATACTTAGGAATGAACGCATTCTAACTGAATGCCAATATGTTCATATTACAGATTCCCCAACCTCACTCGTGGTTTCATTTTAGCATTTAATTCAAATCCCAATCTCATTCGGGTCATGAAATTATCAAATAAGCACATTACATATGTGAAAACATGATTCATTTTTTACCCCGACCCGGACTCGAACCTAGGACATATGATTACTAAGTCAAGGCGCTACCACTACACCACAGAAGGTTAAAAGGAATCCAACCTTATAGTTTATATCTGCTATTCTTAGGAATGAATGCATTCTAACTGAATGCCACTATGTTCATATTACAGATTCCCCAACCTCACTCGTGGCTTCATTTTAGCATTTAATTCAAATCCCAATCTCATTCGGGCCATGAAATTATCAAATAAGCACATTACATATGTGAAAACATGAATCATTTCTTACCCCGACCGGAACTCGAACCTAGGACTTATGATTACTAAGTCAAGGCGCTACCACTACACCACAGAAGGTTAAAAGGAATCCAACCTTATAGCTTATATCTGCTATACTTAGGAATGAACGCATTCTAACTGAATTCCACTATGTTCATATTACAGATTCCCCAACCTCACTCGTGGCTTCATTTTAGCATTTAATTCAAATCCCAATCTCATTCGGGCCATGAAATTATCAAATAAGCACATTACACATGAGAAAACATGAATCATATTTTACCCCGACCAGGACTCGAACCTAGGACTTATGATTGCTAAGTCAAGGCGCTACCACTACACCACAGAAGGTTAAAAGGAATCCAACCTTATAGCTTATATCTGCTATACTTAGGAATGAACGCATTCTAACTGAATGCCAATATGTTCATATTACAGATTCCCCAACCTCACTCGTGGTTTCATTTTAGCATTTAATTCAAATCCCAATCTCATTCGGGCCATGAAATTATCAAATAAGCACATTACATATGTGAAAACATGATTCATTTTTTACCCCGACCAGGACTCGAACCTAGGACTTATGATTACTAAGTCAAGGCGCTACCACTACACCACAGAAGGTTAAAAGGAATCCAACCTTATCGCTTATATCTGCTATACTTAGGAATGAATGCATTCTAACAGAATGCCACTATGTTCATATTACAGATTCCCCAACCTCACTCGTGGCTTCATTTTAGCATTTAATTCAAATCCCAATCTCATTTGGGCCATGAAATTATCAAATAAGCACATTACATATGTGAAAACATGAATCATTTTTTACCCCAACCGGGACTCGAACCTAGGACTTATGATTACTAAGTCAAGGCGCTACCACTACACCACAGAAGGTTAAAAGGAACCCAACCTTATAGCTTATATCTGCTATACTTAGGAATGAATGCATTCTAACTGAATGCCACTATGTTCATATTACAGATTCCCCAACCTCACTCGTGGCTTCATTTTAGCATTTAATTCAAATCCCAATCTCATTCGGGTCATGAAATTATCAAATAAGCACATTACATATGTGAAAACATGATTCATTTTTTACCCCAACCGGGACTCGAACCTAGGACTTATGATTACTAAGTCAAGGCGCTACCACTATACCACAGAAGGTTAAAAGGAACCCAACCTTATAGATTATATCTGCTATACTTAGGAATGAATGCATTCTAACTGAATACCACTATGTTCATATTACAGATTCCCCAACCTCACTCGTGGCTTCATTTTAGCATTTAATTCAAATCCCAATCTCATTCGGGCCATGAGATTATCAAATAAGCACATTACATATGTGAAAATATGAATCATTTTTTACCCCGAACCGGACTCGAACCTAGGACTTATGATTACTAAGTCAAGGCGCTACCACTACACCACAGAAGGTTAAAAGGAATCCAACCTTATAGCTTATATCTGCTATACTTAGGAATGAACGCATTCTAACTGAATGCCACTATGTTCATATTACAGATTCCCCAACCTCACTCGTGGCTTCATTTTAGCATTTAATTCAAATCCCAATCTCATTCGGGCCATGAAATTATCAAATAAGCACATTACATATGTGAAAACATGAATCATTTTTTACCCCGACCGGAACTCGAACCTAGGACTTATGATTACTAAGTCAAGGCGCTACCACTACACCACAGAAGGTTAAAAGGAATCCAACCTTATAGCTTATATCTGCTATACTTAGGAATGAACGCATTCTAACTGAATTCCACTATGTTCATATTACAGATTCCCCAACCTCACTCGTGGCTTCATTTTAGCATTTAATTCAAATCCCAATCTCATTCGGGCCATGAAATTATCAAATAAGCACATTACATATGAGAAAACATGAATCATATTTTACCCCGACCAGGACTCGAACCTAGGACTTATGATTGCTAAGTCAAGGCGCTACCACTACACCACAGAAGGTTAAAAGGAATCCAACCTTATAGCTTATATCTGCTATACTTAGGAATGAACGCATTCTAACTGAATGCCAATATGTTCATATTACAGATTCCCCAACCTCACTCGTGGTTTCATTTTAGCATTTAATTCAAATCCCAATCTCATTCGGGCCATGAAATTATCAAATAAGCACATTACATATGTGAAAACATGATTCATTTTTTACCCCGACCAGGACTCGAACCTAGGACTTATGATTACTAAGTCAAGGCGCTACCACTACACCACAGAAGGTTAAAAGGAATCCAACCTTATCACTTATATCTGCTATACTTAGGAATGAATGCATTCTAACAGAATGCCACTATGTTCATATTACAGATTCCCCAACCTCACTCGTGGCTTCATTTTAGCATTTAATTCAAATCCCAATCTCATTTGGGCCATGAAATTATCAAATAAGCACATTACATATGTGAAAACATGAATCATTTTTTACCCCAACCGGGACTCGAACCTAGGACTTATGATTACTAAGTCAAGGCGCTACCACTACACCACAGAAGGTTAAAAGGAACCCAACCTTATAGCTTATATCTGCTATACTTAGGAATGAATGCATTCTAACTGAATGCCACTATGTTCATATTACAGATTCCCCAACCTCACTCGTGGCTTCATTTTAGCATTTAATTCAAATCCCAATCTCATTCGGGCCATGAAATTATCAAATAAGCACATTACATATGTGAAAACATGAATCATTTTTTACCCCAACCCGGACTCGAACCTAGGACTTATGATTACTAAGTCAAGGCACTACCACTACACCACAGAAGGTTAAAAGGAATCCAACCTTATAGCATATATCTGCTATACTTAGGAATGAACGCATTCTAACTGAATGCCACTATGTTCATATTACAGATTCCCCAACCTCACTCGTGGCTTGATTTTAGCATTTAATTCAAATCCCAATCTCATTTGGGCCATGAAATTATCAAATAAGCACATTACATATGTGAAAACATGAATCATTTTTTACCCCAACCGGGACTCGAACCTAGGACTTATGATTACTAAGTCAAGTCGCTACCACTACACCACAGAAGGTTAAAAGGAATCCAACCTTATAGCTTATATCTGCTATACTTAGGAATGAATGCATTCTAACTGAATGCCACTATGTTCATATTACAGATTCCCCAACCTCACTCGTGGCTTCATTTTAGCATTTAATTCAAATCCCAATCTCATTCGGGCCATGAAATTATCAAATAAGCACATTACATATGTGAAAACATGAATCATTTTTTTACCCCAACCCGGACTCGAACCTAGGACTTATGATTACTAAGTCAAGGCGCTACCACTACACCACAGAAGGTTAAAAGGAATCCAACCTTATAGCATATATCTGCTATACTTAGGAATGAACGCATTCTAACTGAATGCCCCTATGTTCATATTACAGATTCCCCAACCTCACTCGTGGCTTCATTTTAGCATTTAATTCAAATCCCAATCTCATTCGGGCCATGAAATTATCAAATAAGCACATTACATATGTGAAAACATGAATCATTTTTTACCCCGACCGGAACTCGAACCTAGGACTTATGATTACTAAGTCAAGGCCCTACCACTACACCACAGAAGGTTAAAAGGAATCCAACCTTATAGCTTATATCTGCTATACTTAGGAATGAACGCATTCTAACTGAATGCCAATATGTTCATATTACAGATTCCCCAACCTCACTCGTGGCTTCATTTTAGCATTTAATTCAAATCCCAATCTCATTCGGGCCATTAAATTATCAAATAAGCACATTACATATGTGAAAACATGATCCATTTTTTACCCCGACCAGGACTCGAACCTAGGACTTATGATTACTAAGTCAAGGCGCTACAACTACACCACAGAAGGTTAAAAGGAATCCAACCTTATAGCTTATATCTGCTATACTTAGGAATGAACACATTCTAACTGAATGCCACTATGTTCATATTACAGATTCCCCAACCTCACTCGTGGCTTCATTTTAGCATTTAATTCAAATCCCAATCTCATTTGGGCCATGAAATTATCAAATAAGCACATTACATATGTGAAAACATGAATCATTTTTTACCCCAACCAGGACTCGAACCTAGGACTTATGATTACTAAGTCAAGGCGCTACCACTACACCACAGAAGGTTAAAAGGAACCCAACCTTATAGCTTATATCTGCTATTCTTAGGAATGAATGCATTCTAACTGAATGCCACTATGTTCATATTACAGATTCCCCAACCTCACTCGTGGCTTCATTTTAGCATTTAATTCAAATCCCAATCTCATTCGGGCCATGAAATTATCAAATAAGCACATTACATATGTGAAAACATGGATCATTTTTTACCCCGACCCAGACTCGAACCTAGGACTTATGATTACTAAGTCAAGGCGCTACCACTACACCACAGAAGGTTAAAAGGAATCCAACCTTATAGCTTATATCTGCTATACTTAGGAATGAACGCATTCTAACTGAATGCCACTATGTTCATATTACAGATTCCCCAACCTCACTCGTGGCTTCATTTTAGCATTTAATTCAAATCCCAATCTCATTCGGGCCATGAAATTATCAAATAAGCACATTACATATGTGAAAACATGAATCATTTTTTACACCGACCGGAACTCGAACCTAGGACTTATGATTACTAAGTCAAGGTGCTACCACTACACCAAAGAAGGTTAAAAGGAATCCAACCTTATAGCTTATATCTGCTATACTTAGGAATGAACGCATTCTAACTGAATGCCAATATGTTCATATTACAGAATCCCCAACCTCACTCGTGGCTTCATTTTAGCATTTAATTCAAATCCCAATCTCATTCGGGCCATGAAATTATCAAATAAGCACATTACATATGTGAAAACATGATTCATATTTTACCCTGACCAAGACTCGACCCTAGGACTTATAATTGCTAAGTCAAGGCGCTACCACTACACCACAGAAGGTTAAAAGGAATCCAACCTTATAGCTTATATCTGCTATACTTAGGACTGAAGGCATTCTAACTGAATGCCACTATGTTCATATTACAGATTCCCCAACCTCACTCCTGGCTTCATTTTAGCATTTAATTCAAATCCCAATCTCATTTGGGCCATGAAATTATCAAATAAGCACATTACATATGTGAAAACATGAATCATTTTTTACCCCAACCGGGACTCGAACCTAGGACTTATGATTACTAAGTCAAGGCGCTACCACTACACCACAGAAGGTTAAAAGGAACCCAACCTTATAGCTTATATCTGCTATACTTAGGAATGAATGCATTCTAACTGAATGCCACTATGTTCATATTACAGATTCCCCAACCTCACTCGTGGCTTCATTTTAGCATTTAATTCAAATCCCAATCTCATTCGGGCCATGAAATTATCAAATAAGCACATTACATATGTGAAAACATGAATCATTTTTTACCCCGACCCGGACTCGAACCTAGGACTTATGATTGCTAAGTCAAGGCGCTACCACTACACCACAGAAGGTTAAAAGGAATCCAACCTTATAGCATATATCTGCTATACTTAGGAATGAACGCATTCTAACTGAATGCCACTATGTTCATATTACAGATTCCCCAACCTCACTCGTGGCTTCATTTTAGCATTTAATTCAAATCCCAATCTCATTTGGGCCATGAAATTATCAAATAAGCACATTACATATGTGAAAACATGAATCATTTTTTACCCCAACCGGGACTCGAACCTAGGACTTATGATTACTAAGTCAAGGCGCTACCACTACACCACAGAAGGTTAAAAGGAACCCAACCTTATAGCTTATATCTGCTATACTTAGGAATGAATGCATTCTAACTGAATGCCACTATGTTCATATTACATATTCCCCAACCTCACTCGTGGCTTCATTTTAGCATTTAATTCAAATCCCAATCTCATTCGGGCCATGAAATTATCAAATAAGCACATTACATATGTGAAAACATGAATCATTTTTTACCCCGACCCGGACTCGAACCTAGGACTTATGATTACTAAGTCAAGGAGCTACCACTACACCACAAAAGGTTAAAAGGAATCCAACCTTATAGCATATATCTGCTATTCTTAGGAATGAACGCATTCTAACTGAATGCCAATATGTTCATATTACAGATTCCCCAACCTCGCTCGTGGCTTCATTTTAGCATTTAATTCAAAACCCAATCTCATTCGGGCCATGAAATTATCAAATAAGCACATTACATATGTGAAAACATGAATCATTTTTTACCCCGGCCGGGACTCGAACCTTGGACTTATGATTACTAAGTCAAGGCTCTACCAGTACACCATAGAAGGTTAAAAGGAATCCAACCTTATAGCTTATATCTGCTATACTTAGGAATGAACGCATTCTAACTGAATGCCACTATCTTCATATTACAGATTCCCCAACCTCACTCGTGGCTTCATTTTAGCATTTAATTCAAATCCCAATCTCATTCGGGCCATGAAATTATCAAATAAGCACATTACATATGTGAAAACATGAATCATTTTTTTACCCCGACCGGGACTCGAACCTAGGACTTATGATTACTAAGTCAAGGCGCTACCACTACATCACAGAAGGTTAAAAGGAATCCAACCTTATAGCTTATATCTGCTATACTTAGGAATGAACGCATTCTAACTGAAAGCCACTATGTTCACATTACAGATTCCCCAACCTCACTCGTGGCTTCATTTTAGCATTTAATTCAAATTCCAATCTCATTCGGGCCATGAAATTATCAAATAAGCACATTACATATGTTAAAACATGAAACATTTTTTTACCCCGACCAGGACTCGAACCTAGGACATATGATTACTAAGTCAAGGCGCTACCACTACACCACAAAAGGTTAAAAGGAATCCAACCTTATAGCTTATATCTGCTATACTTAGGAATGAACGCATTCTAACTGAATGCCACTATGTTCATATTACAGATTCCCCAACCTAACTCGTGGCTTCATTTTAGCATTTAATTCAAATCCCAATCTCATTCGGGCCATGAAATTATCAAATAAGCACATTACATATGTGAAAACATGAATCATTTTTTTCCCCGACCGGGACTTGAACCTAGGACTTATGATTACTAAGTCAAGGCGCTACCACTACACCACAGTAGGTTAAAAGGAATCCAACCATATAGCTTATATCTGCTATACTTAGGAATGAACGCATTCTAACTGAATGCCAATATGTTCATATAACAGATTCCCCAACCTCACACGTGGTTTCATTTTAGCATTTAATTCAAATCCCAATCTCATTCGGGCCATGAAATTATCAAATAGGCACATTACATATGTGAAAACATGAATCATTTTTTACCCCAACCAGGACTCGAACCTAGGACTTATGATTACTAAGTCAAGGCGCTACAACTACACCACAGAAGGTTAAAAGGAATCCAACCTTATTGCTTATATCTGCTATACTTAGGAATGAATGCATTCTAACTGAATGCCACTATGTTCATATTACAGATTCCCCAACCTCACTCGTGGCTTCATTTTAGCATTTAATTCAAATCCCAATCTCATTTGGGCCATGAAATTATCAAATATGCACATTACATATGTGAAAACATGAATCATTTTTTACCCCAACCAGGACTCGAACCTAGGACTAATGATTACTAAGTCAAGGCGCTACCACTACACCACAGAAGGTTAAAAGGAACCCAACCTTATATCTTATATCTGCTATACTTAGGAATGAATGCATTCTAACTGAATGCCACTATGTTCATATTACAGATTCCCCAACCTCACTCGTGGCTTCATTTTAGCATTTAATTCAAATCCCAATCTCATTCGGGCCATGAAATTATCAAATAAGCACATTACATATGTGAAAACATGAATCATTTTTTACCCCGACCAGGACTCGAACCTAGGACTTATGATTACTAAGTCAAGGCGCTACCACTACACCACAGAAGGTTAAAAGGAATCCAACCTTATAGCTTATATCTGCTATACTTAGGAATGAACGCATTCTAACTGAATGCCACTATGTTCATATTACAGATTCCCCAACCTCACTCGTGGCTTCATTTTAGCATTTAATTCAAATCCCAATCTCATTTGGGCCATGATATTATCAAATAAGCACATTACATATGTGAAAACATGAATCATTTTTTACCCCAACCGGGACTCGAACCTAGGACTTATGATTACTAAGTCAAGGCGCTACCACTACACCACAGAAGGTTAAAAGGAACCCAACCTTATAGCTTATATCTGCTATACTTAGGAATGAATGCATTCTAACTGAATGCCACTATGTTCATATTACAGATTCCCCAACCTCACTCGTGGCTTCATTTTAGCATTTAATTCAAATCCCAATCTCATTCGGGCCATGAAATGATCAAATAAGCACATTACATATGTGAGAACATGAATCATTTTTTACCCCGACAGAAACTCGAACCTAGGACTTATGATTACTAAGTCAAGGCGCTACCACTACACCACAGAAGGTTAAAAGGAATCCAACCTTATAGCTTATATCTGCTATACTTAGGAATGAACGCATTCTAACTAAATGCCACTATGTTCATATTACAGATTCCCCAACCTCACTCGTGGCTTCATTTTAGCATTTAATTCAAATCCCAATCTCATTCGGGCCATGAAATTATCAAATAAGCACATTACATATGTGAAAACATGAATCATTTTTTACCCCGACCCGGACTCGAACCTAGGACTTATGATTACTAAGTCAAGGCCCTACCACTACACCACAGAAGGTTAAAAGGAATCCAACCTTATAGCTTATATCTGCTATACTTAGGAATGAACGCATTCTAACTGAATGCCAATATGTTCATATTACAGATTCACCAACCTCACTCGTGGTTTCATTTTAGCATTTAATTCAAATCCCAATCTCATTCGGGCCATGAAATTATCAAATAAGCACATTACATATGTGAAAACATGATTCATTTTTTACCCCGACCAGGACTCGAACCTAGGACTTATGATTACTAAGTCAAGGCGCTACAACTACACCACAGAAGGTTAAAAGGAATCCAACCTTATAGCTTATATCTGCTATACTTAGGAATGAACGCATTCTAACTGAATGCCACTATGTTCATATTACAGATTCCCCAACCTCACTCGTGGCTTCATTTTAGCATTTAATTCAAATCCCAATCTCATTTGGGCCATGAAATTATCAAATAAGCACATTACATATGTGAAAACATGAATCATTTTTTACCCCAACCGGGACTCGAACCTAGGACTTATGATTACTAAGTCAAGGCGCTACCACTACACCACAGAAGGTTAAAAGGAACCCAACCTTATAGCTTATATCTGCTATACTTAGGAATGAACGCATTCTAACTGAATGCCACTATGTTCATATTACAGATTCCCCAACCTCACTCGTGGCTTCATTTTAGCATTTAATTCAAATCCCAATCTCATTCGGGCCATGAAATTATCAAATAAGCACATTACATATGTGAAAACATGAATCATTTTTTACCCCGACCCGGACTCGACCCTAGGACTTATGATTACTAAGTCAAGGAGCTACCACTATACCACAGAAGGTTAAAAGGAATCCAACCTTATAGCTTATATCTGCTATACTTAGGAATGAACGCATTCTAACTGAATGCCACTATGTTCATATTGCAGATTCCCCAAGCTCACTCGTGGCTTCATTTTAGCATTTAATTCAAATCCCAATCTCATTCGGGCCATGAAATTATCAAATAAGCACATTACATATGTGAAAACATGAATCATTTTTTACCCCGACAGAAACTCGAACCTAGGACTTATGATTACTAAGTCAAGGCGCTACCACTACACCACAGAAGGTTAAAAGGAATCCAACCTTATAGCTTATATCTGCTATACTTAGGAATGAACGCATTCTAACTGAATGCCAATATGTTCATATTACAGATTCCCCAACCTCACTCGTGGCTTCATTTTAGCATTTAATTCAAATCCCAATCTCATTCGGGCCATGAAATTATCAAATAAGCACATTACATACGTGAAAACATGATTCATTGTTTACCCTGACCGGGACTTGAACCTAGGACTTATGATTACTAAGTCAAGGCGCTACCACTACACCACAGAAGGTTAAAAGGAATCCAACCTTATAGCTTATATCTGCTATACTTAGGAATGAACGCATTCTAACTGAATGCCACTATGTTCATATTACAGATTCCCCAACCTCACTCTTGGCTTCATTTTAGCATTTATTTCAAATCCCAATCTCATTCGGGCCATGAAATTATCAAATAAGCACATTACATATGTGAAAACATGAATCATTTTTTACCCCGACCGGAACTCGAACCTAGGACTTATGATTACTAAGTCAAGGCGCTACCACTACACCACAGAAGGTTAAATGGAATCCAACCTTATAGCTTATATCTGCTATACATAGGAATGAACGCATTCTAACTGAATGCCAATATGTTCATATTACAGATTCCCCAACCTCACTCGTGGCTTCATTTTAGCATTTAATTCAAATCCCAATCTCATTCGGGCCATGAAATTATCAAGTAAGCACATTACATACGTGAAAACATGATTCATTGTTTACCCTGACCGGGACTTGAACCTAGGACTTATGATTACTAAGTCAAGGCGCTACCACTACACCACAGAAGGTTAAAAGGAATCCAACCTTATAGCTTATATCTGCTATACTTAGGAATGAATGCATTCTAACTGAATGCCACTATGTTCATATTACAGATTCCCCAACCTCACTCGTGGCTTCATTTTAGCATTTAATTCAAATCCCAATCTCATTCGGGCCATGAAATTATCAAATAAGCACATTACATATGTGAAAACATGAATCATTTTTTACCCCGACCGGAACTCGAACCTAGGACTTATGATTACTAAGTCAAGGCCCTACCACTACACCACAGAAGGTTAAAAGGAATCCAACCTTTTGACTTATATCTGCTATACTTAGGAATGAACGCATTCTAACTGAATGCCAATATGTTCATATTACAGATTCCCCAACCTCACTCGTGGTTTCATTTTAGCATTTAATTCAAATCCCAATCTCATTCGGGTCATGAAATTATAAAATAAGCACATTACATATGTGAAAACATGATTCATTTTTTACCCCAACCAGGACTCGAACCTAGGACTTATGATTACTAAGTCAAGGCGCTACAACTACACCACAGAAGGTTAAAAGGAATCCAACCTTATAGCTTATATCTGCTATACTTAGGAATGAATGCATTCTAACTGGATGCCACTATGTTCATATTACAGATTCCCCAACCTCACTCGTGGCTTCATTTTAGCATTTAATTCAAATCCCAATCTCATTCGGGCCATGAAATTATCAAATAAGCACATTACATATGTGAAAACATGATTCATTTTTTACCCCGACCAGGACTCGAACCTAGGACTTATGATTACTAAGTCAAGGCGCTACAACTACACCACAGAAGGTTAAAAGGAATCCAACCTTATAGCTTATATCTGCTATACTTAGGAATGAACGCATTCTAACTGAATGCCACTATGTTCATATTACAGATTCCCCAACCTCACTCGTGGCTTCATTTTAGCATTTAATTCAAATCCCAATCTCATTTGGGCCATGAAACTAATCAAATAAGCACATTACATATGTGAAAACATGAATCATTTTTTACCCCAACCAGGACTCGAACCTAGGACTTATGATTACTAAGTCAAGGCGCTACCACTACACCACAGAAGGTTAAAAGGAACCCAACCTTATAGCTTATATCTGCTATACTTAGGAATGAATGCATTCTAACTGAATGCCACTATGTTCATATTACAGATTCCCCAACCTCACTCGTGGCTTCATTTTAGCATTTAATTCAAATCCCAATCTCATTCGGGCCATGAAATTATCAAATAAGCACATTACATATGTGAAAACATGAATCATTTTTTACCCCGACCCGGACTCGAACCTAGGACTTATGATTACTAAGTCAAGGCGCTACAACTACACCACAGAAGGTTAAAAGGAATCCAACCTTATAGCTTATATCTGCTATACTTAGGAATGAACGCATTCTAACTGAATGCCACTATCTTCATATTACAGATTCCCCAACCTCACTCGTGGCTTCATTTTAGCATTTAATTCAAATCCCAATCTCATTCGGGCCATGAAATTATCAAATAAGCACATTACATATGTGAAAACATGAATCATTTTTTACCCCGACCGGAACTCGAACCTAGGACTTATGATTACTAAGTCAGGGCGCTACCAATACACCACAGAAGGCTAAAAGGAATCCAACCTTATAGCTTATATCTGCTATACTTAGGAATGAACGCATTCTAACTGAATGCCAATATGTTCATATTACAGATTCCCCAACCTCACTCGTGGCTTCATTTTAGCATTTAATTCAAATCCCAATCTCATTCGGGCCATGAAATTATCAAATAAGCACATTACATACGTGAAAACATGATTCATTGTTTACCCTGACTGGGACTTGAACCTAGGACTTATTATTACTAAGTCAAGGCGCTACCACTACACCACAGAAGGTTAAAAGGAATCCAACCTTATAGCTTATATCTGCTATTCTTAGGAATGAACGCATTCTAACTGAATGCCACTATGTTCATATTACAAATTCCCCAACCTCACTCGTGGCTTCATTTTAGCATTTAATTCAAATCCCAATCTCATTCGGGCCATGAAATTATCAAATAAGCACATTACATATGTGAAAACATGAATCATTTTTTACCCCGACCGGAACTCGAACCTAGGACTTATGATTACTAAGTCAAGGCCCTACCACTACACCACAGAAGGTTAAAAGGAATCCAACCTTATAGCTTATATCTGCTATACTTAGGAATGAATGCATTCTAACTGAATGCCAATATGTTCATATTACAGATTCCCCAACCTCACTCGTGGTTTCATTTTAGCATTTAATTCAAATCCCAATCTCATTCGGGTCATGAAATTATCAAATAAGCACATTACATATGTGAAAACATGATTCATTTTTTACCCCGACCAGGACTCGAACCTAGGACATATGATTACTAAGTCAAGGCGCTACAACTACACCACAGAAGGTTAAAAGGAATCCAACCTTATAGCTTATATCTGCTATACTTAGGAATGAATGCATTCTAACTGAATGCCACTATGTTCATATTACAGATTCACCAACCTCACTCGTGGCTTCATTTTAGCATTTAATTCAAATCCCAATCTCATTTGGGCCATGAAATTATCAAATAAGCACATTACATATGTGAAAACATGAATCATTTTTTACCCCAACCGGGACTCGAACCTAGGACTTATGATTACTAAGTCAAGGCGCTACCACTACACCACAGAAGGTTAAAAGGAACCCAACCTTATAGCTTATATCTGCTATACTTAGGAATGAATGCATTCTAACTGAATGCCACTATGTTCATATTACAGATTCACCAACCTCACTCGTGGCTTCATTTTAGCATTTAATTCAAATCCCAATCTCATTCGGGCCATGAAATTATCAAATAAGCACATTACATATGTGAAAACATAAATCATTTTTTACCCCGACCGGAACTCGAACCTAGGACTTATGATTACTAAGTCAAGGCGCTACCACTACACAACAGAAGGTTAAAAGGAATCCAACCTTATAGCTTATATCTGCTATACTTAGGAATGAACGCATTCTAACTGAATGCCAATATGTTCATATTACAGATTCCCCAACCTCACTCGTGGCTTCATTTTAGCATTTAATTCAAATCCCAATCTCATTCGGGCCATGAAATTATCAAATAAGCACATTACATACGTGAAAACATGATTCATTGTTTACCCTGACCGGGACTTGAACCTAGGACTTATGATTACTAAGTCAAGGCGCTACCACTACACCACAGAAGGTTAAAAGGAACCCAACCTTATATCTTATATCTGCTATACTTAGGAATGAATGCATTCTAACTGAATGCCACTATGTTCATATTACAGATTCCCCAACCTCACTCGTGGCTTCATTTTAGCATTTAATTCAAATCCCAATCTCATTCGGGCCATGAAATTATCAAATAAGCACATTACATACGTGAAAACATGATTCATTGTTTACCCTGACCGGGACTTGAACCTAGGACTTATGATTACTAAGTCAAGGCGCTACCACTACACCACAGAAGGTTAAAAGGAACCCAACCTTATAGCTTATATCTGCTATACTTAGGAATGAATGCATTCTAACTGAATGCCACTATGTTCATATTACAGATTCACCAACCTCACTCGTGGCTTCATTTTAGCATTTAATTCAAATCCCAATCTCATTCGGGCCATGAAATTATCAAATAAGCACATTACATATGTGAAAACATAAATCATTTTTTACCCCGACCGGAACTCGAACCTAGGACTTATGATTACTAAGTCAAGGCGCTACCACTACACCACAGAAGGTTAAAAGGAATCCAACCTTATAGCTTATATCTGCTATACTTAGGAATGAACGCATTCTAACTGAATGCCAATATGTTCATATTACAGATTCCCCAACCTCACTCGTGGTTTCATTTTAGCATTTAATTCAAATCCCAATCTCATTCGGGTCATGAAATTATCAAATAAGCACATTACATATGTGAAAACATGAATCATTTTTTACCCCAACCGGGACTCGAACCTAGGACTTATGATTACTAAGTCAAGGCGCTACCACTACACCACAGAAGGTTAAAAGGAACCCAACCTTATAGCTTATATCTGCTATACTTAGGAATGAATGCATTCTAACTGAATGCCACTATGTTCATATTACAGATTCACCAACCTCACTCGTGGCTTCATTTTAGCATTTAATTCAAATCCCAATCTCATTCGGGCCATGAGATTATCAAATAAGCACATTACATATGTGAAAATATGAATCATTTTTTACCCCGAACCGGATTCGAACCTAGGACTTATGATTACTAAGTCAAGGCGCTACCACTACACCACAGAAGGTTAAAAGGAATCCAACCTTATAGCTTATATCTGCTATACTTAGGAATGAACGCATTCTAACTGAATGCCAATATGTTCATATTACAGATTCCCCAACCTCACTCGTGGCTTCATTTTAGCATTTAATTCAAATCCCAATCTCATTCGGGCCATGAAATTATCAAATAAGCACATTACATACGTGAAAACATGATTCATTGTTTACCCTGACCGGGACTTGAACCTAGGACTTATGATTACTAAGTCAAGGCGCTACCACTACACCACAGAAGGTTAAAAGGAATCCAACCTGATAGCTTATATCTGCTATACTTAGGAATGAACGCATTCTAACTGAATGCCACTATGTTCATATTACAGATTCCCCAACCTCACTCGTGGCTTCATTTTAGCATTTAATTCAAATCCCAATCTCATTCGGGCCATGAAATTATCAAATAAGCACATTACATATGTGAAAACATGAATCATATTTTACCCCGACCAGGACTCTAACCTAGGACTTATAATTGCTAAGTCAAGGCGCTACCACTACACCACAGAAGGTTAAAAGGAATCCAACCTTATAGTTAATATCTGCTATACTTAGGAATGAACGCATTCTAACTGAATGCCACTATGTTCATATTACAGATTCCCCAACCTCACTCGTGGCTTCATTTTAGCATTTAATTCAAATCCCAATCTCATTCGGGCCATGAAATTATCAAATAAGCACATTACATATGTGAAAACATGAATCATTTTTTACCCCGACCGGAACTCGAACCTAGGACTTATGATTACTAAGTCAAGGCCCTACCACTACACCACAGAAGGTTAAAAGGAATCCAACCTTATAGCTTATATCTTCTATACTTAGGAATGAACGCATTCTAACTGAATGCCAATATGTTCATATTACAGATTCCCCAACCTCACTTGTGGCTTCATTTTAGCATTTAATTCAAATCCCAATCTCATTCGGGTCATGAAATTATCAAATAAGCACATTACATATGTGAAAACATGATTCATTTTTTACCCCGACCGGACTCGAACCTAGGACATATGATTACTAAGTCAAGGCGCTACCACTACACCACAGAAGGTTAAAAGGAATCCAACCTTATAGCTTATATCTGCTATACTTAGGAATGAATGCATTCTAACTGAATGCCACTATGTTCATATTACAGATTCCCCAACCTCACTCGTGGCTTCATTTTAGCATTTAATTCAAATCCCAATCTCATTTGGGCCATGAAATTATCAAATAAGCACATTACATATGTGAAAACATGAATCATTTTTTACCCCAACCGGGACTCGAACCTAGGACTTATGATTACTAAGTCAAGGCGCTACCACTATACCACAGAAGGTTAAAAGGAACCCAACCTTATAGATTATATCTGCAATACTTAGGAATGAATGCATTCTAACTGAATACCACTATGTTCATATTACAGATTCCCCAACCTCACTCGTGGCTTCATTTTAGCATTTAATTCAAATCCCAATCTCATTCGGGCCATGAGATTATCAAATAAGCACATTACATATGTGAAAATATGAATCATTTTTTACCCCGAACCGGACTCGAACCTAGGACTTATGATTACTAAGTCAAGGCGCTACCACTACACCACAGAAGGTTAAAAGGAATCCAACCTTATAGCTTATATCTGCTATACTTAGGAATGAACGCATTCTAACTGAATGCCACTATGTTCATATTACAGATTCCCCAACCTCACTCGTGGCTTCATTTTAGCATTTAATTCAAATCCCAATCTCATTCGGGCCATGAAATTATCAAATAAGCACATTACATATGTGAAAACATGAATCATTTTTTACCCCGACCGGAACTCGAACCTAGGACTTATGATTACTAAGTCAAGGCGCTACCACTACACCACAGAAGGTTAAAAGGAATCCAACCTTATAGCTTATATCTGCTATACTTAGGAATGAACGCATTCTAACTGAATTCCACTATGTTCATATTACAGATTCCCCAACCTCACTCGTGGCTTCATTTTAGCATTTAATTCAAATCCCAATCTCATTCGGGCCATGAAATTATCAAATAAGCACATTACATATGAGAAAACATGAATCATATTTTACCCCGACCAGGACTCGAACCTAGGACTTATGATTGCTAAGTCAAGGCGCTACCACTACACCACAGAAGGTTAAAAGGAATCCAACCTTATAGCTTATATCTGCTATACTTAGGAATGAACGCATTCTAACTGAATGCCAATATGTTCATATTACAGATTCCCCAACCTCACTCGTGGTTTCATTTTAGCATTTAATTCAAATCCCAATCTCATTCGGGCCATGAAATTATCAAATAAGCACATTACATATGTGAAAACATGATTCATTTTTTACCCCGACCAGGACTCGAACCTAGGACTTATGATTACTAAGTCAAGGCGCTACCACTACACCACAGAAGGTTAAAAGGAATCCAACCTTATCGCTTATATCTGCTATACTTAGGAATGAATGCATTCTAACAGAATGCCACTATGTTCATATTACAGATTCCCCAACCTCACTCGTGGCTTCATTTTAGCATTTAATTCAAATCCCAATCTCATTTGGGCCATGAAATTATCAAATAAGCACATTACATATGTGAAAACATGAATCATTTTTTACCCCAACCGGGACTCGAACCTAGGACTTATGATTACTAAGTCAAGGCGCTACCACTACACCACAGAAGGTTAAAAGGAACCCAACCTTATAGCTTATATCTGCTATACTTAGGAATGAATGCATTCTAACTGAATGCCACTATGTTCATATTACAGATTCCCCAACCTCACTCGTGGCTTCATTTTAGCATTTAATTCAAATCCCAATCTCATTCGGGCCATGAAATTATCAAATAAGCACATTACATATGTGAAAACATGAATCATTTTTTACCCCGACCCGGACTCGAACCTAGGACTTATGATTACTAAGTCAAGGCACTACCACTACACCACAGAAGGTTAAAAGGAATCCAACCTTATAGCATATATCTGCTATACTTAGGAATGAGCGCATTCTAACTGAATGCCACTATGTTCATATTACAGATTCCCCAACCTCACTCGTGGCTTGATTTTAGCATTTAATTCAAATCCCAATCTCATTTGGGCCATGAAATTATCAAATAAGCACATTACATATGTGAAAACATGAATCATTTTTTTACCCCAACCCGGACTCGAACCTAGGACTTATGATTACTAAGTCAAGGCGCTACCACTACACCACAGAAGGTTAAAAGGAATCCAACCTTATAGCTTATATCTGCTATACTTAGGAATGAATGCATTCTAACTGAATGCCACTATGTTCATATTACAGATTCCCCAACCTCACTTGTGGCTTCATTTTAGCATTTAATTCAAATCCCAATCTCATTCGGGCCATGAAATTATCAAATAAGCACATTACATATGTGAAAACATGAATCATTTTTTTACCCCAACCCGGACTCGAACCTAGGACTTATGATTACTAAGTCAAGGCGCTACCACTACACCACAGAAGGTTAAAAGGAATCCAACCTTATAGCATATATCTGCTATACTTAGGAATGAACGCATTCTAACTGAATGCCCCTATGTTCATATTACAGATTCCCCAACCTCACTCGTGGCTTCATTTTAGCATTTAATTCAAATCCCAATCTCATTCGGGCCATGAAATTATCAAATAAGCACATTACATATGTGAAAACATGAATCATTTTTTACCCCGACCGGAACTCGAACCTAGGACTTATGATTACTAAGTCAAGGCCCTACCACTACACCACAGAAGGTTAAAAGGAATCCAACCTTATAGCTTATATCTGCTATACTTAGGAATGAACGCATTCTAACTGAATGCCAATATGTTCATATTACAGATTCCCCAACCTCACTCGTGGCTTCATTTTAGCATTTAATTCAAATCCCAATCTCATTCGGGCCATTAAATTATCAAATAAGCACATTACACATGTGAAAACATGATCCATTTTTTACCCCGACCAGGACTCGAACCTAGGACTTATGATTACTAAGTCAAGGCGCTACAACTACACCACAGAAGGTTAAAAGGAATCCAACCTTATAGCTTATATCTGCTATACTTTGGAATGAACACATTCTAACTGAATGCCACTATGTTCATATTACAGATTCCCCAACCTCACTCGTGGCTTCATTTTAGCATTTAATTCAAATCCCAATCTCATTTGGGCCATGAAATTATCAAATAAGCACATTACATATGTGAAAACATGAATCATTTTTTACCCCAACCAGGACTCGAACCTAGGACTTATGATTACTAAGTCAAGGCGCTACCACTACACCACAGAAGGTTAAAAGGAACCCAACCTTATAGCTTATATCTGCTATACTTAGGAATGAATGCATTCTAACTGAATGCCACTATGTTCATATTACAGATTCCCCAACCTCACTCGTGGCTTCATTTTAGCATTTAATTCAAATCCCAATCTCATTCGGGCCATGAAATTATCAAATAAGCACATTACATATGTGAAAACATGGATCATTTTTTACCCCGACCCAGACTCGAACCTAGGACTTATGATTACTAAGTCAAGGCGCTACCACTACACCACAGAAGGTTAAAAGGAATCCAACCTTATAGCTTATATCTGCTATACTTAGGAATGAACGCATTCTAACTGAATGCCACTATGTTCATATTACAGATTCCCCAACCTCACTCGTGGCTTCATTTTAGCATTTAATTCAAATCCCAATCTCATTCGGGCCATGAAATTATCAAATAAGCACATTACATATGTGAAAACATGAATCATTTTTTACCCCGACCGGATTCGAACCTAGGACTTATGATTACTAAGTCAAGGCGCTACCACTACACCACAGAAGGTTAAAAGGAATCCAACCTTATAGCTTATATCTGCTATACTTAGGAATGAACGCATTCTAACTGAATGCCAATATGTTCATATTACAGATTCCCCAACCTCACTCGTGGCTTCATTTTAGCATTTAATTCAAATCCCAATCTCATTCGGGCCATGAAATTATCAAATAAGCACATTACATACGTGAAAACATGATTCATTGTTTACCCTGACCGGGACTTGAACCTAGGACTTATGATTACTAAGTCAAGGCGCTACCACTACACCACAGAAGGTTAAAAGGAATCCAACCTGATAGCTTATATCTGCTATACTTAGGAATGAACGCATTCTAACTGAATGCCACTATGTTCATATTACAGATTCCCCAACCTCACTCGTGGCTTCATTTTAGCATTTAATTCAAATCCCAATCTCATTCGGGCCATGAAATTATCAAATAAGCACATTACATATGTGAAAACATGAATCATATTTTACCCCGACCAGGACTCTAACCTAGGACTTATAATTGCTAAGTCAAGGCGCTACCACTACACCACAGAAGGTTAAAAGGAATCCAACCTTATAGTTAATATCTGCTATACTTAGGAATGAACGCATTCTAACTGAATGCCACTATGTTCATATTACAGATTCCCCAACCTCACTCGTGGCTTCATTTTAGCATTTAATTCAAATCCCAATCTCATTCGGGCCATGAAATTATCAAATAAGCACATTACATATGTGAAAACATGAATCATTTTTTACCCCGACCGGACTCGAACCTAGGACTTATGATTACTAAGTCAAGGCCCTACCACTACACCACAGAAGGTTAAAAGGAATCCAACCTTATAGCTTATATCTGCTATACTTAGGAATGAACGCATTCTAACTGAATGCCAATATGTTCATATTACAGATTCCCCAACCTCACTCGTGGCTTCATTTTAGCATTTAATTCAAATCCCAATCTCATTCGGGCCATGAAATTATCAAATAAGCACATTACATATGTGAAAACATGATTCATTTTTTACCCCGACCAGGACTCGAACCTAGGACTTATGATTACTAAGTCAAGGCGCTACCACTACACCACAGAAGGTTAAAAGGAATCCAACCTTATAGCTTATATCTGCTATACTTAGGAATGAACGCATTCTAACTGAATGCCACTATGTTCATATTACAGATTCCCCAACCTCACTCGTGGCTTCATTTTAGCATTTAATTCAAATCCCAATCTCATTTGGGCCATGAAATTATCAAATAAGCACATTACATATGTGAAAACATGAATCATTTTTTACCCCAACCGGGACTCGAACCTAGGACTTATGATTACTAAGTCAAGGCGCTACCACTACACCACAGAAGGTTAAAAGGAACCCAACCTTATAGCTTATATCTGCTATACTTAGGAATGAACGCATTCTAACTGAATGCCACTATGTTCATATTACAGATTCCCCAACCTCACTCGTGGCTTCATTTTAGCATTTAATTCAAATCCCAATCTCATTCGGGCCATGAAATTATCAAATAAGCACATTACATATGTGAAAACATGAATCATTTTTTACCCCGACCCGGACTCGAACCTAGGACTTATGATTACTAAGTCAAGGCGCTACCACTACACCACAGAAGGTTAAAAGGAATCCAACCTTATAGCTTATATCTGCTATACTTAGGAATGAACGCATTCTAACTGAATGCCACTATGTTCATATTACAGATTCCCCAACCTCACTCGTGGCTTCATTTTAGCATTTAATTCAAATCCCAATCTCATTCGGGCCATGAAATTATCAAATAAGCACATTACATATGTGAAAACATGAATCATTTTTTACCCCGACCGGGACTCGAACCTAGGACTTATGATTACTAAGTCAAGGCGCTACCACTACACCACAGAAGGTTAAAAGGAATCCAACCTTATAGCTTATATCTGCTATACTTAGGAATGAACGCATTCTAACTGAATGCCACTATGTTCATATTACAGATTCCCCAACCTCACTCGTGGCTTCATTTTAGCATTTAATTCAAATCCCAATCTCATTCGGGCCATGAAATTATCAAATAAGCACATTACATATGTGAAAACATGAATCATTTTTTACCCCGACCGGGACTCGAACCTAGGACTTATGATTACTAAGTCAAGGCGCTACCACTACACCACAGAAGGTTAAAAGGAATCCAACCTTATAGCTTATATCTGCTATACTTAGGAATGAACGCATTCTAACTGAATGCCACTATGTTCATATTACAGATTCCCCAACCTCACTCGTGGCTTCATTTTAGCATTTAATTCAAATCCCAATCTCATTCGGGCCATGAAATTATCAAATAAGCACATTACATATGTGAAAACATGAATCATTTTTTACCCCGACCGGGACTCGAACCTAGGACTTATGATTACTAAGTCAAGGCGCTACCACTACACCACAGAAGGTTAAAAGGAATCCAACCTTATAGCTTATATCTGCTATACTTAGGAATGAACGCATTCTAACTGAATGCCACTATGTTCATATTACAGATTCCCCAACCTCACTCGTGGCTTCATTTTAGCATTTAATTCAAATCCCAATCTCATTCGGGCCATGAAATTATCAAATAAGCACATTACATATGTGAAAACATGAATCATTTTTTACCCCGACCGGGACTCGAACCTAGGACTTATGATTACTAAGTCAAGGCGCTACCACTACACCACAGAAGGTTAAAAGGAATCCAACCTTATAGCTTATATCTGCTATACTTAGGAATGAACGCATTCTAACTGAATGCCACTATGTTCATATTACAGATTCCCCAACCTCACTCGTGGCTTCATTTTAGCATTTAATTCAAATCCCAATCTCATTCGGGCCATGAAATTATCAAATAAGCACATTACATATGTGAAAACATGAATCATTTTTTACCCCGACCGGGACTCGAACCTAGGACTTATGATTACTAAGTCAAGGCGCTACCACTACACCACAGAAGGTTAAAAGGAATCCAACCTTATAGCTTATATCTGCTATACTTAGGAATGAACGCATTCTAACTGAATGCCACTATGTTCATATTACAGATTCCCCAACCTCACTCGTGGCTTCATTTTAGCATTTAATTCAAATCCCAATCTCATTCGGGCCATGAAATTATCAAATAAGCACATTACATATGTGAAAACATGAATCATTTTTTACCCCGACCGGGACTCGAACCTAGGACTTATGATTACTAAGTCAAGGCGCTACCACTACACCACAGAAGGTTAAAAGGAATCCAACCTTATAGCTTATATCTGCTATACTTAGGAATGAACGCATTCTAACTGAATGCCACTATGTTCATATTACAGATTCCCCAACCTCACTCGTGGCTTCATTTTAGCATTTAATTCAAATCCCAATCTCATTCGGGCCATGAAATTATCAAATAAGCACATTACATATGTGAAAACATGAATCATTTTTTACCCCGACCGGGACTCGAACCTAGGACTTATGATTACTAAGTCAAGGCGCTACCACTACACCACAGAAGGTTAAAAGGAATCCAACCTTATAGCTTATATCTGCTATACTTAGGAATGAACGCATTCTAACTGAATGCCACTATGTTCATATTACAGATTCCCCAACCTCACTCGTGGCTTCATTTTAGCATTTAATTCAAATCCCAATCTCATTCGGGCCATGAAATTATCAAATAAGCACATTACATATGTGAAAACATGAATCATTTTTTACCCCGACCCGGACTCGAACCTAGGACTTATGATTACTAAGTCAAGGCGCTACCACTACACCACAGAAGGTTAAAAGGAATCCAACCTTATAGCTTATATCTGCTATACTTAGGAATGAACGCATTCTAACTGAATGCCACTATGTTCATATTACAGATTCCCCAACCTCACTCGTGGCTTCATTTTAGCATTTAATTCAAATCCCAATCTCATTCGGGCCATGAAATTATCAAATAAGCACATTACATATGTGAAAACATGAATCATTTTTTACCCCGACCGGGACTCGAACCTAGGACTTATGATTACTAAGTCAAGGCGCTACCACTACACCACAGAAGGTTAAAAGGAATCCAACCTTATAGCTTATATCTGCTATACTTAGGAATGAACGCATTCTAACTGAATGCCACTATGTTCATATTACAGATTCCCCAACCTCACTCGTGGCTTCATTTTAGCATTTAATTCAAATCCCAATCTCATTCGGGCCATGAAATTATCAAATAAGCACATTACATATGTGAAAACATGAATCATTTTTTACCCCGACCGGGACTCGAACCTAGGACTTATGATTACTAAGTCAAGGCGCTACCACTACACCACAGAAGGTTAAAAGGAATCCAACCTTATAGCTTATATCTGCTATACTTAGGAATGAACGCATTCTAACTGAATGCCACTATGTTCATATTACAGATTCCCCAACCTCACTCGTGGCTTCATTTTAGCATTTAATTCAAATCCCAATCTCATTCGGGCCATGAAATTATCAAATAAGCACATTACATATGTGAAAACATGAATCATTTTTTACCCCGACCAGGACTCGAACCTAGGACTTATGATTACTAAGTCAAGGCGCTACCACTACACCACAGAAGGTTAAAAGGAATCCAACCTTATAGCTTATATCTGCTATACTTAGGAATGAACGCATTCTAACTGAATGCCACTATGTTCATATTACAGATTCCCCAACCTCACTCGTGGCTTCATTTTAGCATTTAATTCAAATCCCAATCTCATTCGGGCCATGAAATTATCAAATAAGCACATTACATATGTGAAAACATGAATCATTTTTTACCCCGACCGGGACTCGAACCTAGGACTTATGATTACTAAGTCAAGGCGCTACCACTACACCACAGAAGGTTAAAAGGAATCCAACCTTATAGCTTATATCTGCTATACTTAGGAATGAACGCATTCTAACTGAATGCCACTATGTTCATATTACAGATTCCCCAACCTCACTCGTGGCTTCATTTTAGCATTTAATTCAAATCCCAATCTCATTCGGGCCATGAAATTATCAAATAAGCACATTACATATGTGAAAACATGAATCATTTTTTACCCCGACCGGGACTCGAACCTAGGACTTATGATTACTAAGTCAAGGCGCTACCACTACACCACAGAAGGTTAAAAGGAATCCAACCTTATAGCTTATATCTGCTATACTTAGGAATGAACGCATTCTAACTGAATGCCACTATGTTCATATTACAGATTCCCCAACCTCACTCGTGGCTTCATTTTAGCATTTAATTCAAATCCCAATCTCATTCGGGCCATGAAATTATCAAATAAGCACATTACATATGTGAAAACATGATTCATTTTTTACCCCGACCGGGACTCGAACCTAGGACTTATGATTACTAAGTCAAGGCGCTACCACTACACCACAGAAGGTTAAAAGGAATCCAACCTTATAGCTTATATCTGCTATACTTAGGAATGAACGCATTCTAACTGAATGCCACTATGTTCATATTACAGATTCCCCAACCTCACTCGTGGCTTCATTTTAGCATTTAATTCAAATCCCAATCTCATTCGGGCCATGAAATTATCAAATAAGCACATTACATATGTGAAAACATGAATCATTTTTTACCCCAACCGGGACTCGAACCTAGGACTTATGATTACTAAGTCAAGGCGCTACCACTACACCACAGAAGGTTAAAAGGAACCCAACCTTATAGCTTATATCTGCTATACTTAGGAATGAACGCATTCTAACTGAATGCCACTATGTTCATATTACAGATTCCCCAACCTCACTCGTGGCTTCATTTTAGCATTTAATTCAAATCCCAATCTCATTCGGGCCATGAAATTATCAAATAAGCACATTACATATGTGAAAACATGAATCATTTTTTTACCCCGACCGGGACTCGAACCTAGGACTTATGATTACTAAGTCAAGGCGCTACCACTACACCACAGAAGGTTAAAAGGAATCCAACCTTATAGCTTATATCTGCTATACTTAGGAATGAACGCATTCTAACTGAATGCCACTATGTTCATATTACAGATTCCCCAACCTCACTCGTGGCTTCATTTTAGCATTTAATTCAAATCCCAATCTCATTCGGGCCATGAAATTATCAAATAAGCACATTACATATGTGAAAACATGAATCATTTTTTTACCCCGACCAGGACTCGAACCTAGGACTTATGATTACTAAGTCAAGGCGCTACCACTACACCACAGAAGGTTAAAAGGAATCCAACCTTATAGCTTATATCTGCTATACTTAGGAATGAACGCATTCTAACTGAATGCCACTATGTTCATATTACAGATTCCCCAACCTCACTCGTGGCTTCATTTTAGCATTTAATTCAAATCCCAATCTCATTCGGGCCATGAAATTATCAAATAAGCACATTACATATGTGAAAACATGAATCATTTTTTTCCCCGACCGGGACTTGAACCTAGGACTTATGATTACTAAGTCAAGGCGCTACCACTACACCACAGAAGGTTAAAAGGAATCCAACCATATAGCTTATATCTGCTATACTTAGGAATGAATGCATTCTAACTGAATGCCACTATGTTCATATTACAGATTCCCCAACCTCACTCGTGGCTTCATTTTAGCATTTAATTCAAATCCCAATCTCATTCGGGCCATGAAATTATCAAATAAGCACATTACATATGTGAAAACATGAATCATTTTTTACCCCGACCAGGACTCGAACCTAGGACTTATGATTACTAAGTCAAGGCGCTACCACTACACCACAGAAGGTTAAAAGGAATCCAACCTTATAGCTTATATCTGCTATACTTAGGAATGAATGCATTCTAACTGAATGCCACTATGTTCATATTACAGATTCCCCAACCTCACTCGTGGCTTCATTTTAGCATTTAATTCAAATCCCAATCTCATTCGGGCCATGAAATTATCAAATAAGCACATTACATATGTGAAAACATGATTCATTTTTTACCCCGACCGGGACTCGAACCTAGGACTTATGATTACTAAGTCAAGGCGCTACCACTACACCACAGAAGGTTAAAAGGAATCCAACCTTATAGCTTATATCTGCTATACTTAGGAATGAACGCATTCTAACTGAATGCCACTATGTTCATATTACAGATTCCCCAACCTCACTCGTGGCTTCATTTTAGCATTTAATTCAAATCCCAATCTCATTCGGGCCATGAAATTATCAAATAAGCACATTACATATGTGAAAACATGAATCATTTTTTACCCCGACCAGGACTCGAACCTAGGACTTATGATTACTAAGTCAAGGCGCTACCACTACACCACAGAAGGTTAAAAGGAATCCAACCTTATAGCTTATATCTGCTATACTTAGGAATGAACGCATTCTAACTGAATGCCACTATGTTCATATTACAGATTCCCCAACCTCACTCGTGGCTTCATTTTAGCATTTAATTCAAATCCCAATCTCATTTGGGCCATGAAATTATCAAATAAGCACATTACATATGTGAAAACATGAATCATTTTTTACCCCAACCGGGACTCGAACCTAGGACTTATGATTACTAAGTCAAGGCGCTACCACTACACCACAGAAGGTTAAAAGGAACCCAACCTTATAGCTTATATCTGCTATACTTAGGAATGAATGCATTCTAACTGAATGCCACTATGTTCATATTACAGATTCCCCAACCTCACTCGTGGCTTCATTTTAGCATTTAATTCAAATCCCAATCTCATTCGGGCCATGAAATTATCAAATAAGCACATTACATATGTGAAAACATGAATCATTTTTTACCCCGACCCGGACTCGAACCTAGGACTTATGATTACTAAGTCAAGGCGCTACCACTACACCACAGAAGGTTAAAAGGAATCCAACCTTATAGCTTATATCTGCTATACTTAGGAATGAACGCATTCTAACTGAATGCCACTATGTTCATATTACAGATTCCCCAACCTCACTCGTGGCTTCATTTTAGCATTTAATTCAAATCCCAATCTCATTCGGGCCATGAAATTATCAAATAAGCACATTACATATGTGAAAACATGAATCATTTTTTACCCCGACCGGGACTCGAACCTAGGACTTATGATTACTAAGTCAAGGCGCTACCACTACACCACAGAAGGTTAAAAGGAATCCAACCTTATAGCTTATATCTGCTATACTTAGGAATGAACGCATTCTAACTGAATGCCACTATGTTCATATTACAGATTCCCCAACCTCACTCGTGGCTTCATTTTAGCATTTAATTCAAATCCCAATCTCATTCGGGCCATGAAATTATCAAATAAGCACATTACATATGTGAAAACATGAATCATTTTTTCCCCGACCGGGACTCGAACCTAGGACTTATGATTACTAAGTCAAGGCGCTACCACTACACCACAGTAGGTTAAAAGGAATCCAACCATATGCTTATATCTGCTATACTTAGGAATGAACGCATTCTAACTGAATGCCAATATGTTCATATTACAGATTCCCCAACCTCACTCGTGGTTTCATTTTAGCATTTAATTCAAATCCCAATCTCATTCGGGCCATGAAATTATCAAATAAGCACATTACATATGTGAAAACATGATTCATTTTTTACCCCGACCGGGACTCGAACCTAGGACTTATGATTACTAAGTCAAGGCGCTACAACTACACCACAGAAGGTTAAAAGGAATCCAACCTTATAGCTTATATCTGCTATACTTAGGAATGAACGCATTCTAACTGAATGCCACTGTGTTCATATTACAGATTCCCCAACCTCACTCGTGGCTTCATTTTAGCATTTAATTCAAATCCCAATCTCATTTGGGCCATGAAATTATCAAATAAGCACATTACATATGTGAAAACATGAATCATTTTTTACCCCAACCGGGACTCGAACCTAGGACTTATGATTACTAAGTCAAGGCGCTACCACTACACCACAGAAGGTTAAAAGGAATCCAACCTTATAGCTTATATCTGCTATACTTAGGAATGAACGCATTCTAACTGAATGCCACTATGTTCATATTACAGATTCCCCAACCTCACTCGTGGCTTCATTTTAGCATTTAATTCAAATCCCAATCTCATTCGGGCCATGAAATTATCAAATAAGCACATTACATATGTGAAAACATGAATCATTTTTTACCCCGACCGGGACTCGAACCTAGGACTTATGATTACTAAGTCAAGGCGCTACCACTACACCACAGAAGGTTAAAAGGAATCCAACCTTATAGCTTATATCTGCTATACTTAGGAATGAACGCATTCTAACTGAATGCCACTATGTTCACATTACAGATTCCCCAACCTCACTCGTGGCTTCATTTTAGCATTTAATTCAAATCCCAATCTCATTCGGGCCATGAAATTATCAAATAAGCACATTACATATGTGAAAACATGAATCATTTTTTACCCCGACCAGGACTCGAACCTAGGACTTATGATTACTAAGTCAAGGCGCTACCACTACACCACAGAAGGTTAAAAGGAATCCAACCTTATAGCTTATATCTGCTATACTTAGGAATGAACGCATTCTAACTGAATGCCACTATGTTCATATTACAGATTCCCCAACCTCACTCGTGGCTTCATTTTAGCATTTAATTCAAATCCCAATCTCATTCGGGCCATGAAATTATCAAATAAGCACATTACATATGTGAAAACATGAATCATTTTTTTCCCCGACCGGGACTTGAACCTAGGACTTATGATTACTAAGTCAAGGCGCTACCACTACACCACAGTAGGTTAAAAGGAATCCAACCATATAGCTTATATCTGCTATACTTAGGAATGAATGCATTCTAACTGAATGCCAATATGTTCATATAACAGATTCCCCAACCTCACACGTGGTTTCATTTTAGCATTTAATTCAAATCCCAATCTCATTCGGGCCATGAAATTATCAAATAAGCACATTACATATGTGAAAACATGATTCATTTTTTACCCCGACCAGGACTCGAACCTAGGACTTATGATTACTAAGTCAAGGCGCTACAACTACACCACAGAAGGTTAAAAGGAATCCAACCTTATTGCTTATATCTGCTATACTTAGGAATGAATGCATTCTAACTGAATGCCACTATGTTCATATTACAGATTCCCCAACCTCACTCGTGGCTTCATTTTAGCATTTAATTCAAATCCCAATCTCATTTGGGCCATGAAATTATCAAATATGCACATTACATATGTGAAAACATGATTCATTTTTTACCCCAACCGGGACTCGAACCTAGGACTAATGATTACTAAGTCAAGGCGCTACCACTACACCACAGAAGGTTAAAAGGAATCCAACCTTATATCTTATATCTGCTATACTTAGGAATGAATGCATTCTAACTGAATGCCACTATGTTCATATTACAGATTCCCCAACCTCACTCGTGGCTTCATTTTAGCATTTAATTCAAATCCCAATCTCATTCGGGCCATGAAATTATCAAATAAGCACATTACATATGTGAAAACATGAATCATTTTTTACCCCGACCAGGACTCGAACCTAGGACTTATGATTACTAAGTCAAGGCGCTACCACTACACCACAGAAGGTTAAAAGGAATCCAACCTTATAGCTTATATCTGCTATACTTAGGAATGAACGCATTCTAACTGAATGCCACAATGTTCATATTACAGATTCCCCAACCTCACTCGTGGCTTCATTTTAGCATTTAATTCAAATCCCAATCTCATTTGGGCCATGATATTATCAAATAAGCACATTACATATGTGAAAACATGAATCATTTTTTACTCCAACCGGGACTCGAACCTAGGACTTATGATTACTAAGTCCAGGCGCTACCACTACACCACAGAAGGTTAAAAGGAACCCAACCTTATAGCTTATATCTGCTATACTTAGGAATGAATGCATTCTAACTGAATGCCACTATGTTCATATTACAGATTCCCCAACCTCACTCGTGGCTTCATTTTAGCATTTAATTCAAATCCCAATTTCATTCGGGCCATGAAATGATCAAATAAGCACATTACATATGTGAGAACATGAATCATTTTTTCCCCGACCGGGACTCGAACCTAGGACTTATGATTACTAAATCAAGGCGCTACCACTACACCACAGTAGGTTAAAAGGAATCCAACCATATGCTTATATCTGCTATACTTAGGAATGAACGCATTCTAACTGAATGCCAATATGTTCATATTACAGATTCCCCAACCTCACTCGTGGTTTCATTTTAGCATTTAATTCAAATCCCAATCTCATTCGGGCCATGAAATTATCAAATAAGCACATTACATATGTGAAAACATGATTCATTTTTTACCCCGACCGGGACTCGAACCTAGGACTTATGATTACTAAGTCAAGGCGCTACAACTACACCACAGAAGGTTAAAAGGAATCCAACCTTATAGCTTATATCTGCTATACTTAGGAATGAACGCATTCTAACTGAATGCCACTGTGTTCATATTACAGATTCCCCAACCTCACTCGTGGCTTCATTTTAGCATTTAATTCAAATCCCAATCTCATTTGGGCCATGAAATTATCAAATAAGCACATTACATATGTGAAAACATGAATCATTTTTTACCCCAACCGGGACTCGAACCTAGGACTTATGATTACTAAGTCAAGGCGCTACCACTACACCACAGAAGGTTAAAAGGAACCCAACCTTATAGCTTATATCTGCTATACTTAGGAATGAATGCATTCTAACTGAATGCCACTATGTTCATATTACAGATTCCCCAACCTCACTCGTGGCTTCATTTTAGCATTTAATTCAAATCCCAATCTCATTCGGGCCATGAAATTATCAAATAAGCACATTACATATGTGAAAACATGAATCATTTTTTACCCCGACCCGGACTCGAACCTAGGACTTATGATTGCTAAGTCAAGGCGCTACCACTACACCACAGAAGGTTAAAAGGAATCCAACCTTATAGCATATATCTGCTATACTTAGGAATGAACGCATTCTAACTGAATGCCACTATGTTCATATTACAGATTCCCCAACCTCACTCGTGGCTTCATTTTAGCATTTAATTCAAATCCCAATCTCATTTGGGCCATGAAATTATCAAATAAGCACATTACATATGTGAAAACATGAATCATTTTTTACCCCAACCGGGACTCGAACCTAGGACTTATGATTACTAAGTCAAGGCGCTACCACTACACCACAGAAGGTTAAAAGGAACCCAACCTTATAGCTTATATCTGCTATACTTAGGAATGAATGCATTCTAACTGAATGCCACTATGTTCATATTACATATTCCCCAACCTCACTCGTGGCTTCATTTTAGCATTTAATTCAAATCCCAATCTCATTCGGGCCATGAAATTATCAAATAAGCACATTACATATGTGAAAACATGAATCATTTTTTACCCCGACCCGGACTCGAACCTAGGACTTATGATTACTAAGTCAAGGAGCTACCACTACACCACAAAAGGTTAAAAGGAATCCAACCTTATAGCATATATCTGCTATTCTTAGGAATGAACGCATTCTAACTGAATGCCACTATGTTCATATTACAGATTCCCCAACCTCGCTCGTGGCTTCATTTTAGCATTTAATTCAAATCCCAATCTCATTCGGGCCATGAAATTATCAAATAAGCACATTACATATGTGAAAACATGAATCATTTTTTACCCCGGCCGGGACTCGAACCTTGGACTTATGATTACTAAGTCAAGGCTCTACCAGTACACCACAGAAGGTTAAAAGGAATCCAACCTTATAGCTTATATCTGCTATACTTAGGAATGAACGCATTCTAACTGAATGCCACTATCTTCATATTACAGATTCCCCAACCTCACTCGTGGCTTCATTTTAGCATTTAATTCAAATCCCAATCTCATTCGGGCCATGAAATTATCAAATAAGCACATTACATATGTGAAAACATGAATCATTTTTTTACCCCGACCGGGACTCGAACCTAGGACTTATGATTACTAAGTCAAGGCGCTACCACTACATCACAGAAGGTTAAAAGGAATCCAACCTTATAGCTTATATCTGCTATACTTAGGAATGAACGCATTCTAACTGAAAGCCACTATGTTCACATTACAGATTCCCCAACCTCACTCGTGGCTTCATTTTAGCATTTAATTCAAATTCCAATCTCATTCGGGCCATGAAATTATCAAATAAGCACATTACATATGTTAAAACATGAAACATTTTTTTACCCCGACCAGGACTCGAACCTAGGACATATGATTACTAAGTCAAGGCGCTACCACTACACCACAAAAGGTTAAAAGGAATCCAACCTTATAGCTTATATCTGCTATACTTAGGAATGAACGCATTCTAACTGAATGCCACTATGTTCATATTACAGATTCCCCAACCTAACTCGTGGCTTCATTTTAGCATTTAATTCAAATCCCAATCTCATTCGGGCCATGAAATTATCAAATAAGCACATTACATATGTGAAAACATGAATCATTTTTTTCCCCGACCGGGACTTGAACCTAGGACTTATGATTACTAAGTCAAAGCGCTACCACTACACCACAGTAGGTTAAAAGGAATCCAACCATATAGCTTATATCTGCTATACTTAGGAATGAACGCATTCTAACTGAATGCCAATATGTTCATATAACAGATTCCCCAACCTCACACGTGGTTTCATTTTAGCATTTAATTCAAATCCCAATCTCATTCGGGCCATGAAATTATCAAATAGGCACATTACATATGTGAAAACATGATTCATTTTTTACCCCGACCAGGACTCGAACCTAGGACTTATGATTACTAAGTCAAGGCGCTACAACTACACCACAGAAGGTTAAAAGGAATCCAACCTTATTGCTTATATCTGCTATACTTAGGAATGAATGCATTCTAACTGAATGCCACTATGTTCATATTACAGATTCCCCAACCTCACTCGTGGCTTCATTTTAGCATTTAATTCAAATCCCAATCTCATTCGGGCCATGAAATTATCAAATAAGCACATTACATATGTGAAAACATGAATCATTTTTTACCCCGACCAGGACTCGAACCTAGGACTTATGATTACTAAGTCAAGGCGCTACCACTACACCACAGAAGGTTAAAAGGAATCCAACCTTATAGCTTATATCTGCTATACTTAGGAATGAACGCATTCTAACTGAATGCCACTATGTTCATATTACAGATTCCCCAACCTCACTCGTGGCTTCATTTTAGCATTTAATTCAAATCCCAATCTCATTTAGGCCATGATATTATCAAATAAGCACATTACATATGTGAAAACATGAATCATTTTTTACCCCAACCGGGACTCGAACCTAGGACTTATGATTACTAAGTCAAGGCGCTACCACTACACCACAGAAGGTTAAAAGGAACCCAACCTTATAGCTTATATCTGCTATACTTAGGAATGAATGCATTCTAACTGAATGCCACTATGTTCATATTACAGATTCCCCAACCTCACTCGTGGCTTCATTTTAGCATTTAATTCAAATCCCAATCTCATTCGGGCCATGAAATGATCAAATAAGCACATTACATATGTGAGAACATGAATCATTTTTTACCCCGACAGAAACTCGAACCTAGGACTTATGATTACTAAGTCAAGGCGCTACCACTACACCACAGAAGGTTAAAAGGAATCCAACCTTATAGCTTATATCTGCTATACTTAGGAATGAACGCATTCTAACTAAATGCCACTATGTTCATATTACAGATTCCCCAACCTCACTCGTGGCTTCATTTTAGCATTTCATTCAAATCCCAATCTCATTCGGGCCATGAAATTATCAAATAAGCACATTACATATGTGAAAACATGAATCATTTTTTACCCCGCCCCGGACTCGAACCTAGGACTTATGATTACTAAGTCAAGGCCCTACCACTACACCACAGAAGGTTAAAAGGAATCCAACCTTATAGCTTATATCTGCTATACTTAGGAATGAACGCATTCTAACTGAATGCCAATATGTTCATATTACAGATTCACCAACCTCACTCGTGGTTTCATTTTAGCATTTAATTCAAATCCCAATCTCATTCGGGCCATGAAATTATCAAATAAGCACATTACATATGTGAAAACATGATTCATTTTTTACCCCGACCAGGACTCGAACCTAGGACTTATGATTACTAAGTCAAGGCGCTACAACTACACCACAGAAGGTTAAAAGGAATCCAACCTTATAGCTTATATCTGCTATACTTAGGAATGAACGCATTCTAACTGAATGCCACTATGTTCATATTACAGATTCCCCAACCTCACTCGTGGCTTCATTTTAGCATTTAATTCAAATCCCAATCTCATTTGGGCCATGAAATTATCAAATAAGCACATTACATATGTGAAAACATGAATCATTTTTTACCCCAACCGGGACTCGAACCTAGGACTTATGATTACTAAGTCAAGGCGCTACCACTACACCACAGAAGGTTAAAAGGAACCCAACCTTATAGCTTATATCTGCTATACTTAGGAATGAACGCATTCTAACTGAATGCCACTATGTTCATATTACAGATTCCCCAACCTCACTCGTGGCTTCATTTTAGCATTTAATTCAAATCCCAATCTCATTCGGGCCATGAAATTATCAAATAAGCACATTACATATGTGAAAACATGAATCATTTTTTACCCCGACCCGGACTCGAACCTAGGACTTATGATTACTAAGTCAAGGAGCTACCACTATACCACAGAAGGTTAAAAGGAATCCAACCTTATAGCTTATATCTGCTATACTTAGGAATGAACGCATTCTAACTGAATGCCACTATGTTCATATTGCAGATTCCCCAACCTCACTCGTGGCTTCATTTTAGCATTTAATTCAAATCCCAATCTCATTCGGGCCATGAAATTATCAAATAAGCACATTACATATGTGAAAACATGAATCATTTTTTACCCCGACAGAAACTCGAACCTAGGACTTATGATTACTAAGTCAAGGCGCTACCACTACACCACAGAAGGTTAAAAGGAATCCAACCTTATAGCTTATATCTGCTATACTTAGGAATGAACGCATTCTAACTGAATGCCAATATGTTCATATTACAGATTCCCCAACCTCACTCGTGGCTTCATTTTAGCATTTAATTCAAATCCCAATCTCATTCGGGCCATGAAATTATCAAATAAGCACATTACATACGTGAAAACATGATTCATTGTTTACCCTGACCGGGACTTGAACCTAGGACTTATGATTACTAAGTCAAGGAGCTACCACTACACCACAGAAGGTTAAAAGGAATCCAACCTTATAGCTTATATCTGCTATACTTAGGAATGAACGCATTCTAACTGAATGCCACTATGTTCATATTACAGATTCCCCAACCTCACTCTTGGCTTCATTTTAGCATTTATTTCAAATCCCAATCTCATTTGGGCCATGAAATTATCAAATAAGCACATTACATATGTGAAAACATGAATCATTTTTTACCCCGACCGGAACTCGAACCTAGGACTTATGATTACTAAGTCAAGGCGCTACCACTACACCACAGAAGGTTAAAAGGAATCCAACCTTATAGCTTATATCTGCTATACTTAGGAATGAACGCATTCTAACTGAATGCCAATATGTTCATATTACAGATTCCCCAACCTCACTCGTGGCTTCATTTTAGCATTTAATTCAAATCCCAATCTCATTCGGGCCATGAAATTATCAAATAAGCACATTACATACGTGAAAACATGATTCATTGTTTACCCTGACCGGGACTTGAACCTAGGACTTATGATTACTAAGTCAAGGCGCTACCACTACACCACAGAAGGTTAAAAGGAATCCAACCTTATAGCTTATATCTGCTATACTTAGGAATGAACGCATTCTAACTGAATGCCACTATGTTCATATTACAGATTCCCCAACCTCACTCGTGGCTTCATTTTAGCATTTAATTCAAATCCCAATCTCATTCGGGCCATGAAATTATCAAATAAGCACATTACATATGTGAAAACATGAATCATTTTTTACCCCGACCGGAACTCGAACCTAGGACTTATGATTACTAAGTCAAGGCCCTACCACTACACCACAGAAGGTTAAAAGGAATCCAACCTTATGACTTATATCTGCTATACTTAGGAATGAACGCATTCTAACTGAATGCCAATATGTTCATATTACAGATTCCCCAACCTCACTCGTGGTTTCATTTTAGCATTTAATTCAAATCCCAATCTCATTCGGGCCATGAAATTATAAAATAAGCACATTACATATGTGAAAACATGAATCATTTTTTACCCCGACCCGGACTCGAACCTAGGACTTATGATTACTAAGTCAAGGCGCTACAACTACACCACAGAAGGTTAAAAGGAATCCAACCTTATAGCTTATATCTGCTATACTTAGGAATGAATGCATTCTAACTGGATGCCACTATGTTCATATTACAGATTCCCCAACCTCACTCGTGGCTTCATTTTAGCATTTAATTCAAATCCCAATCTCATTCGGGCCATGAAATTATCAAATAAGCACATTACATATGTGAAAACATGATTCATTTTTTACCCCGACCAGGACTCGAACCTAGGACTTATGATTACTAAGTCAAGGCGCTACAACTACACCACAGAAGGTTAAAAGGAATCCAACCTTATAGCTTATATCTGCTATACTTAGGAATGAACGCATTCTAACTGAATGCCACTATGTTCATATTACAGATTCCCCAACCTCACTCGTGGCTTCATTTTAGCATTTAATTCAAATCCCAATCTCATTCGGGCCATGAGATTATCAAATAAGCACATTACATATGTGAAAATATGAATCATTTTTTACCCCGAACCGGACTCGAACCTAGGACTTATGATTACTAAGTCAAGGCGCTACCACTACACCACAGAAGGTTAAAAGGAATCCAACCTTATAGCTTATATCTGCTATACTTAGGAATGAACGCATTCTAACTGAATGCCACTATGTTCATATTACAGATTCCCCAACCTCACTCGTGGCTTCATTTTAGCATTTAATTCAAATCCCAATCTCATTCGGGCCATGAAATTATCAAATAAGCACATTACATATGTGAAAACATGAATCATTTTTTACCCCGACCGGAACTCGAACCTAGGACTTATGATTACTAAGTCAAGGCGCTACCACTACACCACAGAAGGTTAAAAGGAATCCAACCTTATAGCTTATATCTGCTATACTTAGGAATGAACGCATTCTAACTGAATTCCACTATGTTCATATTACAGATTCCCCAACCTCACTCGTGGCTTCATTTTAGCATTTAATTCAAATCCCAATCTCATTCGGGCCATGAAATTATCAAATAAGCACATTACATATGAGAAAACATGAATCATATTTTACCCCGACCAGGACTCGAACCTAGGACTTATGATTGCTAAGTCAAGGCGCTACCACTACACCACAGAAGGTTAAAAGCAATCCAACCTTATAGCTTATGTCTGCTATACTTAGGAATGAACGCATTCTAACTGAATGCCAATATGTTCATATTACAGATTCCCCAACCTCACTCGTGGTTTCATTTTAGCATTTAATTCAAATCCCAATCTCATTCGGGCCATGAAATTATCAAATAAGCACATTACATATGTGAAAACATGATTCATTTTTTACCCCGACCAGGACTCGAACCTAGGACTTATGATTACTAAGTCAAGGCGCTACCACTACACCACAGAAGGTTAAAAGGAATCCAACCTTATCGCTTATATCTGCTATACTTAGGAATGAATGCATTCTAACAGAATGCCACTATGTTCATATTACAGATTCCCCAACCTCACTCGTGGCTTCATTTTAGCATTTAATTCAAATCCCAATCTCATTTGGGCCATGAAATTATCAAATAAGCACATTACATATGTGAAAACATGAATCATTTTTTACCCCAACAGGGACTCGAACCTAGGACTTATGATTACTAAGTCAAGGCGCTACCACTACACCACAGAAGGTTAAAAGGAACCCAACCTTATAGCTTATATCTGCTATACTTAGGAATGAATGCATTCTAACTGAATGCCACTATGTTCATATTACAGATTCCCCAACCTCACTCGTGGCTTCATTTTAGCATTTAATTCAAATCCCAATCTCATTCGGGCCATGAAATTATCAAATAAGCACATTACATATGTGAAAACATGAATCATTTTTTACCCCGACCCGGACTCGAACCTAGGACTTATGATTACTAAGTCAAGGCACTACCACTACACCACAGAAGGTTAAAAGGAATCCAACCTTATAGCATATATCTGCTATACTTAGGAATGAACGCATTCTAACTGAATGCCACTATGTTCATATTACAGATTCCCCAACCTCACTCGTGGCTTGATTTTAGCATTTAATTCAAATCCCAATCTCATTTGGGCCATGAAATTATCAAATAAGCACATTACATATGTGAAAACATGAATCATTTTTTACCCCAACCGGGACTCGAACCTAGGACTTATGATTACTAAGTCAAGTCGCTACCACTACACCACAGAAGGTTAAAAGGAATCCAACCTTATAGCTTATATCTGCTATACTTAGGAATGAATGCATTCTAACTGAATGCCACTATGTTCATATTACAGATTCCCCAACCTCACTCGTGGCTTCATTTTAGCATTTAATTCAAATCCCAATCTCATTCGGGCCATGAAATTATCAAATAAGCACATTACATATGTGAAAACATGAATCATTTTTTTACCCCAACCCGGACTCGAACCTAGGACTTATGATTACTAAGTCAAGGCGCTACCACTACACCACAGAAGGTTAAAAGGAATCCAACCTTATAGCATATATCTGCTATACTTAGGAATGAACGCATTCTAACTGAATGCCCCTATGTTCATATTACAGATTCCCCAACCTCACTCGTGGCTTCATTTTAGCATTTAATTCAAATCCCAATCTCATTCGGGCCATGAAATTATCAAATAAGCACATTACATATGTGAAAACATGAATCATTTTTTACCCCGACCGGAACTCGAACCTAGGACTTATGATTACTAAGTCAAGGCCCTACCACTACACCACAGAAGGTTAAAAGGAATCCAACCTTATAGCTTATATCTGCTATACTTAGGAATGAACGCATTCTAACTGAATGCCAATATGTTCATATTACAGATTCCCCAACCTCACTCGTGGCTTCATTTTAGCATTTAATTCAAATCCCAATCTCATTCGGGCCATTAAATTATCAAATAAGCACATTACATATGTGAAAACATGATCCATTTTTTACCCCGACCAGGACTCGAACCTAGGACTTATGATTACTAAGTCAAGGCGCTACAACTACACCACAGAAGGTTAAAAGGAATCCAACCTTATAGCTTATATCTGCTATACTTAGGAATGAACACATTCTAACTGAATGCCACTATGTTCATATTACAGATTCCCCAACCTCACTCGTGGCTTCATTTTAGCATTTAATTCAAATCCCAATCTCATTTGGGCCATGAAATTATCAAATAAGCACATTACATATGTGAAAACATGAATCATTTTTTACCCCAACCAGGACTCGAACCTAGGACTTATGATTACTAAGTCAAGGCGCTACCACTACACCACAGAAGGTTAAAAGGAACCCAACCTTATAGCTTATATCTGCTATTCTTAGGAATGAATGCATTCTAACTGAATGCCACTATGTTCATATTACAGATTCCCCAACCTCACTCGTGGCTTCATTTTAGCATTTAATTCAAATCCCAATCTCATTCGGGCCATGAAATTATCAAATAAGCACATTACATATGTGAAAACATGGATCATTTTTTACCCCGACCCAGACTCGAACCTAGGACTTATGATTACTAAGTCAAGGCGCTACCACTACACCACAGAAGGTTAAAAGGAATCCAACCTTATAGCTTATATCTGCTATACTTAGGAATGAACGCATTCTAACTGAATGCCACTATGTTCATATTACAGATTCCCCAACCTCACTCGTGGCTTCATTTTAGCATTTAATTCAAATCCCAATCTCATTCGGGCCATGAAATTATCAAATAAGCACATTACATATGTGAAAACATGAATCATTTTTTACACCGACCGGAACTCGAACCTAGGACTTATGATTACTAAGTCAAGGTGCTACCACTACACCAAAGAAGGTTAAAAGGAATCCAACCTTATAGCTTATATCTGCTATACTTAGGAATGAACGCATTCTAACTGAATGCCAATATGTTCATATTACAGAATCCCCAACCTCACTCGTGGCTTCATTTTAGCATTTAATTCAAATCCCAATCTCATTCGGGCCATGAAATTATCAAATAAGCACATTACATATGTGAAAACATGATTCATTGTTTACCCTGACCGGGACTTGAACCTAGGACTTATGATTACTAAGTCAAGGCGCTACCACTACACCACAGAAGGTTAAAAGGAATCCAACCTTATAGCTTATATCTGCTATACTTAGGAATGAACGCATTCTAACTGAATGCCAATATGTTCATATTACAGATTCCCCAACCTCACTCGTGGCTTCATTTTAGCATTTAATTCAAATCCCAATCTCATTCGGGCCATGAAATTATCAAATAAGCACATTACATATGTGAAAACATGAATCATATTTTACCCTGACCAAGACTCGACCCTAGGACTTATAATTGCTAAGTCAAGGCGCTACCACTACACCACAGAAGGTTAAAAGGAATCCAACCTTATAGCTTATATCTGCTATACTTAGGACTGAAGGCATTCTAACTGAATGCCACTATGTTCATATTACAGATTCCCCAACCTCACTCGTGGCTTCATTTTAGCATTTAATTCAAATCCCAATCTCATTTGGGCCATGAAATTATCAAATAAGCACATTACATATGTGAAAACATGAATCATTTTTTACCCCAACCGGGACTCGAACCTAGGACTTATGATTACTAAGTCAAGGCGCTACCACTACACCACAGAAGGTTAAAAGGAACCCAACCTTATAGCTTATATCTGCTATACTTAGGAATGAATGCATTCTAACTGAATGCCACTATGTTCATATTACAGATTCCCCAACCTCACTCGTGGCTTCATTTTAGCATTTAATTCAAATCCCAATCTCATTCGGGCCATGAAATTATCAAATAAGCACATTACATATGTGAAAACATGAATCATTTTTTACCCCGACCCGGACTCGAACCTAGGACTTATGATTGCTAAGTCAAGGCGCTACCACTACACCACAGAAGGTTAAAAGGAATCCAACCTTATAGCATATATCTGCTATACTTAGGAATGAACGCATTCTAACTGAATGCCACTATGTTCATATTACAGATTCCCCAACCTCACTCGTGGCTTCATTTTAGCATTTAATTCAAATCCCAATCTCATTTGGGCCATGAAATTATCAAATAAGCACATTACATATGTGAAAACATGAATCATTTTTTACCCCAACCGGGACTCGAACCTAGGACTTATGATTACTAAGTCAAGGCGCTACCACTACACCACAGAAGGTTAAAAGGAACCCAACCTTATAGCTTATATCTGCTATACTTAGGAATGAATGCATTCTAACTGAATGCCACTATGTTCATATTACATATTCCCCAACCTCACTCGTGGCTTCATTTTAGCATTTAATTCAAATCCCAATCTCATTCGGGCCATGAAATTATCAAATAAGCACATTACATATGTGAAAACATGAATCATTTTTTACCCCGACCCGGACTCGAACCTAGGACTTATGATTACTAAGTCAAGGAGCTACCACTACACCACAAAAGGTTAAAAGGAATCCAACCTTATAGCATATATCTGCTATTCTTAGGAATGAACGCATTCTAACTGAATGCCACTATGTTCATATTACAGATTCCCCAACCTCGCTCGTGGCTTCATTTTAGCATTTAATTCAAAACCCAATCTCATTCGGGCCATGAAATTATCAAATAAGCACATTACATATGTGAAAACATGAATCATTTTTTACCCCGGCCGGGACTCGAACCTTGGACTTATGATTACTAAGTCAAGGCTCTACCAGTACACCACAGAAGGTTAAAAGGAATCCAACCTTATAGCTTATATCTGCTATACTTAGGAATGAACGCATTCTAACTGAATGCCACTATCTTCATATTACAGATTCCCCAACCTCACTCGTGGCTTCATTTTAGCATTTAATTCAAATCCCAATCTCATTCGGGCCATGAAATTATCAAATAAGCACATTACATATGTGAAAACATGAATCATTTTTTTACCCCGACCGGGACTCGAACCTAGGACTTATGATTACTAAGTCAAGGCGCTACCACTACATCACAGAAGGTTAAAAGGAATCCAACCTTATAGCTTATATCTGCTATACTTAGGAATGAACGCATTCTAACTGAAAGCCACTATGTTCACATTACAGATTCCCCAACCTCACTCGTGGCTTCATTTTAGCATTTAATTCAAATTCCAATCTCATTCGGGCCATGAAATTATCAAATAAGCACATTACATATGTTAAAACATGAAACATTTTTTTACCCCGACCAGGACTCGAACCTAGGACATATGATTACTAAGTCAAGGCCCTACCACTACACCACAGAAGGTTAAAAGGAATCCAACCTTATAGCTTATATCTGCTATACTTAGGAATGAACGCATTCTAACTGAATGCCAATATGTTCATATTACAGATTCACCAACCTCACTCGTGGTTTCATTTTAGCATTTAATTCAAATCCCAATCTCATTCGGGCCATGAAATTATCAAATAAGCACATTACATATGTGAAAACATGAAT
>JAXCGZ010015795.1:32500-46212 GCA_037179515.1 Halocaridina rubra | reverse complement strand
ATTGCATCCTATATTATAACTATTATGAACACTTCCATTGTTACTAAAAAGTTTCCTGACTCTTGGAAAATATCACATGTAATACCTCTGCATAAAAAGGGGGACAGAGAAGATGTGACAAACTATCGTCCCATTTCCCTGCTACCCATTTTCTCTAAAATATTAGAAAAAATTGTTGCATGCCAACTTATGTCATATTTAGAATCAAATAGACTACTAACGATTAGCCAACATGGTTTCAGACCAAAACTCTCGACGGAAACTGCACTGCTTAAAGTTACGAATAGTATATATAATAATATAGATATGAAAAAAAATATCTTTTCTAATTTTATTAGACTTATCAAAAGCCTTCGACAGTGTAAACCATGAAATTCTTTTAAGTAAATGTATTAACTTAAATATTGATCCAAGCTGGTTTAGCGAGTATCTATCTAATCGTAAACAGTCCATACGTCTTAACACATTATCTCTGTGCCAAAAAATGTATCATTTGGTGTTCCACAGGGATCAGTACTTGGTCCTATCCTCTTCTCCATTTACGTAAATGATCTATCTTCTTTCATTTCTGACTGTCTAGTCGTACAATATGCAGATGACACTCAACTACTCCTTAGTGGTGATATTAATAATCTCCCAGAGCTAACTTTAAGAGCAGAAAACACTCTGTCAAAAATTAAAAACCTATTTCCAAGAAATTGGGCTGTTAATTAACGAAAGTAAAACACAGTGCATATTTATTGGTTGAAGGTTCCACATAGCACAAATTCCAGAAAACACAACAATTAATTTTTGCGACAGTATTATCACACCTAGCAAAACAGTCAAAAACCTAGGAATTCACTTTGATAACCACATGTTGTTTGATTCCCACATAGATAAAGTATGCAAAAAGGTTACAGGAACATTAATGTACTTATCACGTATAAAAGACAATTTTGAGACTACCACTCGAATAACTGTTGTTGAATCTCTAGCCCTAAGTCACATTAATTACTGCACAACTGTTTGGGGAGCTACCACTAAGACTCAGATAAACAGAATACAGAAGCTTATTAATTTTGCAGCTCGAGTTGCCCTGGGAGGAATAAGAAAATATGACCACATCACACCAGCTCTCAATAAACTTGGGTAGCTGCGGGCAGAAAATAAGGTCGCTTATGCTATTTATGTTTTTGTATTCAAAATTTTGGACCATCATTATCCTAGCTGGCTATTTGATTTAAAAACAGTCAGGGATATAAGGGGAACCAACACAAGACAGAGCAGTGAGCTCTTTATTCACAGAACAAACACAGAAGCAGGTTCAAAGATGATCACTATCAAAGGGAGGGCCAACACTCTGGAATAATATTCCAGAGCATCTTAAAAATGCATCCTCCTTCACAGCTTTCAAAGGCAAACTATATAGTTTTCTTTTGGACAAATAGTTGCTGCTCATTAAGAACTAATTATTCTCATTGTAAGGAAACAAATATGGAAATGATGCCGATAATAACGATCCTGTATCTAGTGGCATACTTACTACTTTATTATTAACATTATTGTTAACATTTTTATTACAGCATTATTATATTCTATGAAAGCTACATTTAATCTAACTATATGTCTAACCCTCTTATTTATTAGTTTAATTACACGTCTACTTATAAGTTACTATTAATGTTGAATAACCATTGTACAAAATGGAAATAAATGTTTTGATTTGATTTGATTTGATTTGATTTGCTCTCCCACTGACAAAGCCACTCTCTTTATCTCTCATTTTTCTGCCATCTCTTCAATAGGCTATTCCAGTGCACTTGTCCCTCATTCTGTACCCTTTCTAACCCTGTTCCCTCCCTTATCCTTTCTTCAAGCAAAGTTCATAAGGTTCTTCGCTCACTAAAGACAAACAAGGCATCTGAACCCAATGGTATCCCTGCAAGGTTTCTTAAGGAGCTTGCAGATGAAATAAATCCAGTGCTTTACAGTGTTCTTGCCTCATTCTCTCAACCGGTATCTATCCTTCATCTTGGAATCATGCTCTAGTGCAACCTGTTCCTTAGAAGGGTGACCAAACTATTGCCCTAACCTCTGCTATCTCTAGAGATTTCAAAACTTTGTTAAATTCTCACTTCGTTAAATATCTTGAATCTAACTTTCTTATTTCCAATCACCAGTGTGGCTTCTGAAACGCAAGATCCACCTGTGACCTCCTATACTATCTTACTCAGGCATGGTCATCTTCTCTGAGGAACAATGGGGAATTCTTTGTCGCTGCCATTGATATCTCTAATGCTTTTCAAAGAGTCTAGCACAAGGCTCTGTTGGCCATCCTCCATGCTTATGAATTTACCCCTTCTCTTTGTTCTCTGATTTCCGGTGTTCTTTCTAACAGCTTTATATCTATGGTTGTTAACCGTGCAACATCTAGCTCATTCCCTCTTACAGTGGTGTTCCACAGGGCTCTGTTATTTCACCTTCTCTGTTCCCTCTCTTCATCAACGATCTTCTTCAGTCCCCATCCTTCACCTCATCTTCACACCTTTTCCAACGATTCTACACTTAATACTTCCTCTGCCTTTTCTTCATAACCTTCATCAGATACTCGTAATCATTCTCGTATCACTCTTTCTTCTACTCTTATTTCATATTCGCAGAGGATATCTGAGTGGGGCACCCAAAATTTAGTTAAATGTAATGCCTCCAAGACACAGTTTCTGACTATCTCTTTATCTTCTCCCCCTGATAGCCATTGTCTCTGATACAAACAATTTTACCCTCTTAATTCTATAAACATATTAGGAATCTATATAGCCTCTAACTTTTCTTGGAGGAAAATCGTAATCCAAATTTCTAAATCTGCATCTAATAAACTGCTGCTCGATTTTGTTTTCGCAATTTCTTTTCCTCTTTAAGGTTACTTAAAATCTATAAGTCTTATCCGTCCCTGTTTAGAATACTGCTCATATACCTGAGATGGTTCTTCATATACTTATCTCCATTGATAGGGCTGATGCTAAGGCAGTCAGACTCATTAATGACCCTTCTCTCTCTCTTAATCTGGATTCTCTTTCTCTTCACCGTAAGGTATCATCCATTTCTCTTTTCCATCACTACTTCTTCCATTGCTACTCTGATGAGTTGGCGAGTTGCATCCCTCCCCCACTGCTGAGGCTGCGTAACACTTGCCAAGTGGCCTCATCTCACAGCATTGTGCAGAGATTTGCAGCTTGCTGACTGGTCGGTACAACAACTGTTTCTTCCCATACACCTCCAGACTCTGGAACTCTCTTCCTCCTTCTGTCTTTCCTAATTCTAATAACCTGCCTTCCTTCAATATGTGGATCTATCATCATCTCAGGTCCTAATCCTGCCATATCTATATGTCCTCATTACTGCGATTGTTCTTGCAGCCAATCCTTTTACCATTGTATATCATTACCTCATCTCTCCCCTGTACTTAACATTTTTGATGTATGCAGTTTTTTTTACTGTCCAGGTGTCTCAATCTTAAAAAAAAAAAATATATAGGCAAGACATCAAATATGCTGCAAGGCATCACCGTGTGTAAATAGTACGTTGAAAGTGTATTAAAATAAAACATTAACATCCCAGAGCACACATTTCTTGAAAGATACTTCAGATGAAAAACAAATAAGCCTTCAATATAATTCGAAACGCACACACACACAAATAGCACATATATATTTTTTAGTTAAAACTTAAAGAAATTCGTGGAAATGATAATTCAAATAAAAAAAAAAACAGGTAAAAAATTATCTACAAAACTGTCAAAAACAGATTAAAGATAAACATTAAATAAATAAAAAAAAACCCACATAATTAAAAAATGAAAAAGCCTAAGCAAAAGCCCATAAACCTGAAGAAGAAGAAGAAAAGAAGAAGAAGAAGAAAGAGGAAGAAGAAGACACCAACAAACAAACATTTATTTCCATTGCTACAATGCTGCTCTGTTTACAAAACTAAAAATACACTTATAAATAGACTGAGCAAATACGTAAGAGGGCGATGCATAACACTTAAAGTGAACAGATGTAGGCAATAGCTTTCTTAGAAAAGTAAAATAATCTTGAGGTACCAAATGCAAGTACAGTTACAATAAACAATGAATAAACAGATTAATTAGTAAAGCTTACATATGATAATAATAATAATAATAATAATAATAATAATAATAATAATAATAATAATAATAATAATAATAATGATAATAAAAATCGTATGAATTATGTTAATAATAAAGTAGCAATAATTACACTCTATACTCAAGTTTAAATATCAAACATCGCAATTGCAAATTACATACAGGATAGTTATAGTAAAAGTGACTCTTCTTATCGACATCACTATTTTTGTACTTCTTATAATTGTAATAATTAGTTCTTAACTTAAAGATCAAAGAAGGCGATATGTATTTACATACAGGATAGTTACTATTAAAGGATATTGCATTGAATCGTTTAGTTTGACTATTAAAGGAAATTGCATTGAATCGTTTAGTTTGATTAGTGTGTGAGAAGTAACTCTATCCAAAATAAAATTGCATAGTTTTGAAAGATGTGAAGGAGGATGAATTTTTAAGATGTTCTGAAATATTGTTTTAAAGTGTTGGCCCTTTAATAGTAATCATCTATGAACCCTCATCTGTGTTTGTTCTCTGAAGAAAGATCTCACTATTCTGTCTTGTGTTGGTTCCTCCTATATCTTGACAATTTTGAAATTATATAGCCAATTGGGATAGTAAGATTCAAAAATTTGTGTACAAAAACGTAAATAGCATAGACGATCTTGTTTTCTGCCTGCAGACACGTAAGTTTTTTGAGAGCTTGTGTGATGTGGTCATATTTTCTCATTCCTCCTAGAGCAACTCGAGCTGCAAAATTTAAAAGCTTCTGTTTTCTGATTATCCGAGTTTTATTGGTAGCTCCCCATACGGTTGTACAATAAGTAATGTGACTGAGGGTTAGGGATTGAACAACCATTATTCGAGTGGTAGTCTCAAAATTGTCTTTTCTACGTGATTAGTACATTAGAGCTCCTGTTACCTTTTTGCAGACTTTATCTTTATGGGAATCAAACAACATGTAGTTATCAAAGTGAATTCCAAGTTTTTCTACACTTTTGCTAGGTGAGGTAATATGCCAAAAAAATTAATTGTTGTGTTTTTTGGAATTTGGACTATGCGGTACCTTGAATTAATGAAATTGCATTGTGTTTTACTTGCGTTACTTAACAGCCCAATTTCTTGAAAATAGATCTAATTTTTGACAGTGTTTTTTCTGCTCTCAAGGTTAGCTATGGGAAACTGAGATTATAAATATCACTATTAAGGTGTAGCTGAGTGTCACCTGCATACTGTACAACTAAACAGTCGGGTATGAAATTAGATAGATCATTTACGTAAATGGAGGATAGGATAGGACCAGGGATTGATTCCTGGGGAACACTAAATGATACAGTTTTTGGAGTAGTGATAATATTGTTTAGACGGATAGATGTCTGCAATTAGATAGATGCTCTCTAAACCAGGTCAGGTCAATATATAGATTACTAAATTCATTAATAAGAATTTCATGGTTTATATAGTCAAAGGCTTTTTATAAGTCTAATAATACAAGCAGAGAGATTTTTCTTCTATATAATATTGTAAGTTTTATCAGTAACTTTGAGCAGTGCAGTTTCTGTAGAGAACTTAAGTCTGAAACCATTCTGGTTTACAGATAACAGTCTGTTTGTCTCTAGATATAACATTAGTTGGCATGCAAGAATTTTTTCTGTTTAAAAAAATGGGTTGCAGGGAAATGGGACGAGAGTTTGTCACATTTCCTCTATCTCCCTATTAATATAAAGGAATTAAATGTGTTTTTTTTTTACAAGAATCAGGAAACTTTCTAGTTGCAATGTAATCATATAAAATAGAAGAAGAAGAAGAAGAAGAAGAAGAAGAAGAAGAAGAAGAAGAAGAAGAAGAAGAAGAAGAAGAAGAAGAAGAAGAAGAAGAAGCAGAAGCAGAAGCAGAAGCAGAAGCAGAAGCAGAAGCAGAAGCAGAAGCAGAAGCAGAAGCAGAAGAAGAAGAAGAAGAAGAAGAAGAAGAAGAAGAAGAAGAAGAAGAAGAAGAAGAAGAAGAAGAAGAAGAAGAAGAAGAAGAAGAAGAAGGAGAAGGAGAAGGAGGAGGAGGAGGAGGAGGAGGAGGAGGAGGAGGAGGAGGAGGAGGAGGAGGAGGAGGAGGAGGAGGAGAAGGAGAAGGAGAAGGAGAAGGAGAAGGAGAAGGAGAAGGAGAAGGAGAAGGAGAAGAAGAAGAAGAAGAAGAAGAAGAAGAAGAAGAAGAAGAAGAAGAAGAAGAAGAAGAAGAAGAAGAAGAAGAAGAAGAAGAAGAAGGAATGAGGGAGGACGGACTCCCTTAGGAGCTGAGGGGTGATGGTATCTCTTGTCCATTGTCTTAAGAAGAGGAGAGAGCAACGTCAGAGAATAATGTGACCGCCTAAATAAGTCTATAGTCATGATTCACAGGGCGCCTTGACAAGCTGACACTACCCAAGACCAGCAGGAATCTGGAGAGTATTTGGGGGAGAGATGTACTAACGTTCACAAGTCTTACATGAGGATTGCCACAGGCACTCCTATTTTCAAGAGGACACATTAATTATAGCTTACATTTGCAATGAATCTCAAGAGAGGCATCATTTTTTTATGGGTGATGTGAAAATCACATTTTACATTAGAAATGAGAATGAGACACAACACTTTTTTTTTTTTTTATCATTGCAATAATGTCAATTTACAGTCACAGAAGACAATGTACTTTTCTTTTAAGTGATGCAATTATTTTAATTCACATTTATGCTGAGTGTGAGAGAAACATCACTTTTTTTGTGAGTGATGCAATAATTGCAATTTATATTTACACTGAATATGAATCACTTCATTACATTTGTGATGAAATAATATAAGATTCATTTACACTTTGCACGAGACACTTATCTTTTTGAGAGATGTGATTGGATATTCGTTCTATTGAATTCTTAAGTGTTCAAAAAGATTAGTTCAGACACATTTTGTCTTTCCTGAGAAATCCTCAAGTATTAACAGAGAGCTCAAACATGACACACTTGGAGTCCTACTCGTGAAGTGACAAGTAATTTCATTACACAGGTCATACATGAAGAGACAAACTCATTTTGAGTATAAACGACATTGCCTTGAAGTTGCATCTAAAGAGTCATATCCTATACATAGATCATGAATGAGCATGCAGTCATTCAATCTGAACCCAACTCCTTTTAACACTTTGGATCTGGATAGACAGTCAATCCTTTGCATAGCTTATGCATGAAAAGACCAGCACATTCTGAGTCTGAATATTATTCCCTCAACACTTTGTGTTTGAAGAGACAGTCAATCCTTTGAAGACTGAATAGACATTATATCTTGTTTACATAGAGATTTACGTGATAAATGTGCCTCAGACACTCCAGTTCAATAAGAACATTTATTCATTAAGTTTTGTTTCATATATTATACAGACTCATATGTATACACATGCAAGGGAGATTACATGAGCTCACATGCCTATAGGATGTGCATTTAGTGTATATATACACACAAACAAACACTATCATCAAAATACGCACATATTCATTTGCTGTCTCCAAAAGCTTTGGCGAAGAAAAGCCGCACAAGCCCATGGGGGAGGGGTCAGTGGTGGAGAGGAATATGTGTATGGAGATAGGTATGTATTTAGCCATATAGGTAGGTAAGTATTTAGGTAGGTCTTATCTATAAAGTTTTTATCCGTCCCTGTTTATAATACTGCTCACACGTGCTTCTTCGACAGCTGAAAAGTCTTTTGGACTTAAATAGGACTGTCCAGGACTGTTCGATGTTAAGTCTTCCTTCAGTTACGGTTCTTTTTCTATGCCAACATCAACACCGAATGCTCTCGGATATTAGTTACACATCTCTTATTATCCCTTCACATCGGACAAGTCACAACCCTCCCCATCTCTGTTTCTCTTTACGTTTTCTTCGTACCCAGGCCCAATAAGTTGTTTTTTTTGTGTGTGTTTTTTTTTAAGTCCTGGTGCCACGATCATAAGAAAAATTTTTTTTTGCTCCTTGATAGGGTTATATCTAAGACATCCTTTCTCTTCACCGCAGTGTATCATCCTTTTCCCTTTTCTATCGCTACTACTTTCATCGCTGCTCTGATGAGTTGTCGAGTTGCATCACTCCCCCACTGCCGAGGCCGTGTAACACTCGCCAAGTGGCCTCGTCTCACAATTACTGTGTGGGGATTTGTAGCTCGCAGATTGGTCGGTGCAGTGACAGCTTCTTCCCATCCACCTCCAGATTCTGGAACTCTCTCCCTCCTTCGGTCCTACCCAATTCTTATAAGTTATCTTCCTCCAATAAACCGATCTATCGTCATCTCAAGGCCTAATCCTACTCTATCTTTAGGTCCTCAGTACTTCGACTATTCTTTCAGCCTGTCATTTTCCTATTGTGTATCATTACCTTATATCTGACCTGTCCTTAGCCTTTTACTTTTTCTTCGTCTTATTGTTTTCTTCGTGCCCGGGCCTGATGACGGCAAATTTCTTGCCTGTCCCAGTTTCGAACTCAAAAAAAAAAAAAAAAGTAGGAGTGTAGATATGTATATGGAATGGTATGAAGATAGGTATAAAATTAGGTGCATCTATACATATGTATGTATTTATGCATTGCACGTATATATATATATATATATATATATATATATATATATATATATATATATATATATATATATATATATATATTTATATATATATATATATATATATATATATATATATATATATATATATATATATATATATCTACGCATGTATGTGCGTATGAAGGAAGGAGGGATGGAAGGAAGGATGGAAGTTTGGTAGGTCAATAGGAAGGAAGATAGGTATGTAGGTGGTTATGTAGTTAACTAGGTGTGTGTGTGTGTGTGTATGTACGCATATATGTAGTTGGGTAGGTAGGTAGTGTGTAAGCATGTAAGTAATTAGGTAAATGCATAGGTATGTATGTATGTATGTATGTATGTATGTATGTATGTATGTATGTATGTATGTATGTATGTATGTATGTATGTATGTATGTATGTATGTATGTATGTATGTAAGTGTGTATGCATGTATGTATGTATGTATGTATGCATGTATGTATGTATGTGTCGATACATACACACATACATAGGAATGGTATGTTTGTAAGGGCAAACATACCGATCCACAGCTCTCTGAAAAAATACCAAACAGTTATTCTAAAGGAAAGTAGGTATCAGTGCCTTTAAAAAGAAAAAAGATAATATTCAGAACAATCAATCAATAAGTATTACTTTCTCAAGCCAAACGAGTGTTATAAAAATATAAAGAAGCTTAAATATATTCAAGCTCAGAACATTAATATCATTTATTAAATCCTTCCTTAACGTGGGGGTGAACTTTCATGATATTTTTTTTCTAAATAGGAAAGTGAAAGTAAAGATATACCTAAGAAAAAGATAAGTAAAATATAAAGTTCACATGTTAAAAAAACACACACACAAACATACACAAAGGTGTCCGTGGGCGGCATTAGAAGAATGAGGCAGGAGGGCGTGGTAACAGAGACAATGCGGCTTGACAGCGGATGATCTGCTTACCACCCTGTTCGCGTATAAAGTCGCAACGAGCCCATCAACTCCAATCAGCGCAGCGAAGACAGCTCGCGGGGAGAATGACAATCACAAGCAGGTGTATATAATCGCCCCCGTCATCATCATTAACATTATCATCATCATCATCATCATAATCATCATTCCGATCGCCCAAATAAGGAGGAAAGATTGTGTTTACGTGAAAATGTTATGGAAAAGGATAATAGGTATGGTCATTACGAAAGAAATTGTGGGTAGACAGTGATTAGAAAAACATAGTGCCATTATAGTATGCGGTCTAAGTCACTATTTGTTGTCGATTGTACTCTATTGTAGCCTTAGGTTAGGTTAGGTTAGGTAAGGTAAAGACTACAACATACTAAAGAACCATAAAAAAAAATAAAAGTACCGGTACTACTTTATATTATATCTTTTTTATTTTCACTTGATTTAGTTTATAAACACTTTCACATTTGTCTCACGCCATAGGCCCTCCAGTCATCTTTATTCAGATCTCTGTACTGGGAGAGACTTTATCTTTAAAAAGATGTAGCAGAGCGTGCAGTGCTTGGAAAAATAATTACTATCAACTCTACATTTCTAGCTCACTGACACAACTTGACAAGTGGACGGTGGCATTTGCTTTATTATATCAAGTTTTCACATATGGTCTTTCTGTATTAGTTATTAGCATGAGCTTAGAATAGTTGTATTCTGTGCCATCAGTATCATCAGTATTACCTTCGTCATCACAATCATCATTCTCATACCAAAATAGAAGACAAGAGGTGATTCATAGAGGGCATCTGGCAAGCCATACAGACCCATTTATCTGCAAATACCAAACAAGACCTCAACCAAATGTCCCACTCACGAATGTCTCTTCTTCTCCTTTATTGGCAGGTCTTCTTATGTTTATTAGGGGTCGTTGATTCTCTTAAGGCTAATGTTGGGCTTTGGCTAAATTTTTTTTTTAGCTGGATGGTCTTCCTGACATCATTATTCTTCTTCTTTATAGGTAGTCATTGCAACGTACAGTATACCTTGGCAACTGTTTCTCACACACCTCTTGAAGGTTAGAGTTAGCTTTGGGCTAGTACAGTGGTAACGCGCTGGCTTCGCATTCACGAGGTCGAAAGATCGGTTCCCGTCCAAGACCGAGAGTTTAAGCTGTTTACTGGCAGGAACTGCTGTGGTTGGACACCACAGTGGGGGGTTGGGGCTTGCCCTGGCTGACGAATACCCATTGTATTGAAATGGAAATAAAGTTTGTTTTAATATCTCTCTATTCCTTCCTTATTGGCAGCTATTACCTTGCTTACTTAGGGTTGATGTATTTCGCTATCCCCTTGGAATGTAGTGTTCGATTTTGCCTCTAAGTTTTAGGGCCAGATGTACTTCCCATGTTTATATGGTAGATGCCTCTCATTAGATCTTCCCATATTTACAGTAGGTCACTGTTTCTAATGCGTTTCTCAAGAATGGCCGCATGATCTTCCCAACATGAACTCTCTCCATTTATCCGGGCTTTGAACTGGCATTGTGTTGAGTTGGCTTGTTCCCGCAGCGGTTTTCAACTCTGATTTGTCTTCCTCTTCTTTTAGTTATTATCCATGTATGATGTCACGCTAAAGCTTCACAGGCCCTCCGTGATATGGGTCCTCATCATCTGTATGGTCTTGAGGGGTTGCCCCCTTGTAATTTCCTTCAGCTGAAAAACAGGGATAGTAGTGGGTTCCGAAAAAAAATCTCCAACCAGAACCCTAGAAAAGGCGAATGCTGTAACTGGTAGCCCCTACCTTACAAGGAGAATATAAGCTGTTTAAAAGGTAATATGCAGAGAAAAAATAAAGGATGAGTTTGCACGATGAAGTTGACACATGCTGAGAATTAATTAGAGTATATTTGATCCCTTGGGTGAGGCTGCGTTAGCTCACTGCTCAAGTACACTAGTAGCATAGGGACTACAGAGACTTCGATCCTTCCACGGTCTGTTAAAAAAGAGCATCCTACCACAACCCCCCCCCCCAGAATTAACCTAATCTAACCGAACCTAACTTTACCTTAGGTGTGGTTAGAGTAAATTAATTATTTGCTTAGATAAATTAAATTGAAAAACCTTGGTAGAGCACGCATAAGAGTGTTAATGTTAACTACAAGCTAATTTGCTTGTTAAGTGGATAATCCTTGGTAGAGCACGTATTGGAAGAGCACCTATCGACCCTATATGAACACTGAATAATATGTCAATCATAAAGAAGAAGAAGAAGAAGAAGAAGAAGAAGAAGAAGAAGAAGAAGAAGAAGAAGAAGAAGAAGAAGAAGAAGAAGAAGATAGTATGGAGAAGTATACGCAATCAGGATGGGTATAGGGCAGTATAATTTCCAAGTTCCAAAAGGTTATTTATTCCTATTTTCATTTTTTTTATAACCTGAAGAACTACAAGAAAGATCAGCCAATCATTTTGCAGGAAACGTAACAGATGACTCTAATTGCTGAATCGTGGTTGGTGGATTTTCCGCTGTGGTTAGCCAACTGGAGATAATAATTGTTAATACAATTTGTGGTTATCTTACATAAAAGCATTACTAATTGCTTGGCCTAATATTTCTTTTTTTATTCTTTGAGCATAACAGGTCTTTCTGCTTATATCCGTGCTTACGGCTAAAGGCCATAAGGCTGTTTTTCACTAGCTAAAACCTGAAATTGGAAGATACTGTTCTACAACAGAATCCACACATCTGTGTACTACGTCTGCTTTGAAATGATTGGGGCTATCGCATGAGAGGCGACACTACCTTTTGCTTCTTATCCCCGGGGTGCCTCAGTAAAGAGAAAACTCTAAGAGGCAACTTTGGGTGTTAAACTCCCAACTTCCTGGTAGAAAATCAAGCGTAGAGTATGAGTTATTGCTCTCATATTTTCCATATTACAGTTATGAAGAGTAATAATTTTTAATGTAGTTTTAAAGAAAGTATTCTTTAATATCCTGCGCATAATCATATCCAATCTCTTCACAATGACTATATTTCTGAGGCACAGAGCTTTAAGATTGGACTGCCATATTACAGTGTTCGAACTCACCTCTAATTTGTGGAGAAAAATTGAAAACTACATCACAAAACGATATGCAAGAGACAGTAGTGGGGTTTGTGATCTATATCCAATTAATGCAGCAACTGTTATAACCTGAGCTCTTGAAAACACTGTTCCACCACAGGATTCACACATTTAATGGTATACAAATACCAACACACGCGATACTTCATGACATATGGGGCACAAGCTTATCCATGAGCTCTTCCAAGAGAAAAAGCAAGTATATTTCTGTTCTGTTCAGAACCTCTGCTCCTTAAAAAACTGAAATGAGTAGGAGATTGTTAGTCATATGTAAATCCAGGTGCATCTTGAGCACAAGCAGGCGAACAGGTCACCATATACCAGTGGTAAATCTCTGTACATAGAGAAAAAATAATTAAATATGTAAACAAAATAATAAATAAAAAATAAATACTTATAAAAATATATCTACATATACATGCACAAATATGTATGTATGTGCACACACACACACACACACACACACACACACACACACACACACACACACACACACACACACACACACACATATATATATATATATATATATATATATATATATATATATATATATATATATATATATATATATATTATTTTTAGATATTATTCAAATTAATAATATATAACAGTCACACTTCTTTTATGACTGTGACACCAGAACAGGCAACAAAAAACTGCCCTCATCAATAAAGGCTCGGGCACGAGAAATCACTAAGACCAAGGAAAAAAAAAAGTTTATGGACAAGGCAGAGATGAGGTAATGATACAAAAAGAAAAAGGACGGACTGAAAATATAGTCAAAGTACTGTTGACCTAGAGATATGGAGGACTAGGTCCTGAGATGCTGATAGCTACGCTTTTTGAAGGACGGTAGGTCATAAGAATTTGGAATGTCAAAAGGAGGAAGAGAGTTCCAGAGTCTGGAGGT
>JAXCGZ010015795.1:15000-22500 GCA_037179515.1 Halocaridina rubra | reverse complement strand
ATATAGTGTAATAATTGAAGAGTACTTGAAGAGTAATCATTGTGACAATATTTTCAATAGCCCTTGTTGAGTGCTATCATTTAAGTTACATTTCACTTTCCAACGGTACTACTGCAGACAATTTGAAGCAGATATAGAATAACAATTTTCAGGTTAGAATAATAAGTAGGTAAATATACATATACATACACATACACATATACATACACATACATATACATATATATACATATACATATATATATATACATATACATATATATATATATATATATATATATATATATATATATATATATATATATATATATATATATATATATATATATATATATATATACATACATATACACATACATACATATACACATACATACACATAACACATACATATAATAAATAATAATATATATATATATATATATATATATATATATATATATATATATATATATATATATATATATGCATGCATTAATTAGATGAGCAATAGAAACACCACTGGGGCTTCATAGCCATACATATCAAGGAGAGAGAGAGAGAGAGAGAGAGAGAGAGAGAGAGAGAGAGAGAGAGAGAGAGAGAGAGAGAGAGAGAGAGAGAGAGAGAGAGAGAGAGAGAGAGAGAGAGAGAGAGAGAGAGAGAGAGAGTTTGTGGTATTCATTTCAGCAAAAGGAGTTATTCGTCCTTACCACAGATAAAGACACATCCATGCATACTCATACACATCATTGTCATCTGAGGGTAACACAGCAGAGGAAAGTGCATGTACTTAATCGCATATACGTACACATATAAACCTGAACATACATACATACATACACATAAACACAGTGCCATATAATGGAAGATAAATTTGGAAGGAAAAGAAAGAGAAAGACTGAAAGCCCTTCCCCTTCTCTACCCTTCAAATTATGTACGTGAGAGAGAATTACGTCAATTAATCCATTATCACTATTATCACAACCATTGCTACCACCATCATGATTATTATTATCATCATCATTATTATTATTATCATAATTATTATTATTATTATTATTATTATTATTATTATTATCATTGTTATTATTATTATTATTATTATTATTATTATTATTATTATTATTATTATTATTATTATTATTATTATTATTATTATTACCATCATCACTACTACAGCTTTTGCATATAGATAGAGTTATGAATCAAAAGTAGTAATTATTGATACATATAGACATACACATACATATACATATACACATACACATATACATACATATATACATATAAATACATACATATATACATATACATATACACATATACATACATATGAGCTCCTGAGGGAGGGGGTTAGAATACTTCCTCCATGTTCCCCTGCGTGTCGTAAGAGTAGACTAAGTGGGGCGGAGCGAAGGGAATGAAAGAACCCTTCTCTGTACTTTCTCTTCCCAGAGTGTCAGAGCATTATTCCTTTACTCAGCCACTCACCTTATAAGGGGAAAAGTGGCTTATGTATATAAAAGGCATATGAGAGAGAGAGAGAGAGAGAGAGAGAGAGAGAGAGAGAGAGAGAGAGAGAGAGAGAGAGAAGAGAGAGAGAGAGAGAGAGAGAGAGAGAGAGAGAGAGAGAGAGAGAGAGAGAGAGAGAGAGAGAGAGAAGGTATTCCCTCCACCTTTCCCTTTTTTTTCTCTCTCTCTCTCTCTCAAAGTTATAGAAATATCAGATAATATACAAGAAAGTAGACTAAGATGGTATGGTCATGTCGTTAGAAGGGATGAACAGTATGTTGGGAGGAGGGTGATGGAAATGGATATACAGGGTAGAAGGAGAGGGAGACCAAAGCGTAGGTGGATGGATTGCATCAATGATGACCTGAGGTCTAACGGTTTGTTGGGTGATGAGGTATGGGACAGAAATAAATGGAGAAAACTGACCAGAAACATCGACCCCACATAAATGTGGGAAAGGATGTAGACGGAGAAGAGGGTAAAAGAATTACATTTTCAACGTTGGGTATACACTAAGTACAGGATATATGTTCTCTGGGTTGCAAAAGTGCACACAAAGTTCAAAGTAGCTCAGACCAAGAGGTCTGAAGTCCTTAAGCTTTGTGCACTCTGTAATGTAGTGTACTAAATTGTTGCCCCCTTCACACTCACATAAATGGCATTTTGAGTGTTCTGGGTGCTTTCTACCAGTTTTCTCGCAATTCACCTCCCATATATTTCTATAACCAAGTCTTATACGGGCAGCAACTCTATCACAGTCACCTGTAAGCATTTTACCCATGCTGTATTTGTGTCTCAGCCTTCTGAAGTTTTCATAATGTTGGATCGAACAGCTGCTTACATGTTGTGTGAGTGTAGAAAGTTCTTGCTCTTCCATAATCTCATTATACAACATTGTTCTAAACTGAGTCAGTGTGGTTATAGATTCAGACACTGAACTCTCAGTTGCCATTTTTGCCAGCCTGTCAGCCTTTTCATTACCTACTATCCCAACATGGGAGGGTACCCATGAAAACTTAACTTGGAGTTTAAGTTTTGCGCAATCAATAAGAGCCTCTTGAATTTCAGCCATGTGAGTTTTGTAGGAGCTTTTCAATGATCTCAGTGACAGAAGCGCACTCTGCGAGTCACAGAATATGATAGCATTTCTCCTAGCACTGAGAGCATGTTTTTAAATCAAATAGCCAGCGAGGATAAGGATGGTCCAAAATTTTGAATACAAAAACATAAATAGCATAAGGGACCTTATTTTCTGCCCGCAGCCACCCAAGTTTATTGAGAGCTGGTGTGATGTGGTCATATTTTCTTATTATTTTCTATGAAAGCTACATTTAATTTAACTATATGGCTAATCCTCTTATTTATTAGTTTAATTACATGTCTACTTATAAGTTACTATTAATGTTGAATAACCATTGTACAAAATGGAAATAAATGTTTGTTTGTTTGTTTGTTTATTCCTCCCAGGGCAACTCGAGCTGCAAAATTAATAAGCTTCTGTATTCTGTTTATCTGGGTCTTAGTGGTAGCTCCCCAAACAGTTGTGCAGTAATTAATGTGACTTAGGGCTAGAGATTCAACAACAGTTATTCGAGTGGTAGTCTCAAAATTGTCTTTTATACGTGATAAGTACATTAATGTTCCTGTAACATGTGCATGAATCCAGAAAAGAGTAACAAGACAAAGAATCTCTCTCTCTCTCTCTCTCTCTCTCTCTCTCTCTCTCTCTCTCTCTCTCTCTCTCTCTCTCTCTCTCTCTCTCTCTCTCTCTCTCATAAAGGAACATTATTACAGCCTCACTCATAAGAATTTCATATACCATACCATTTGGTCACCCACAAGGTAGGTGCGGTAGGATATTCTACAATGAGGCCCGACAGCCGCAGCTGGTTTGCTCCTACTGGTTCATCACATGGCAAGTCCTCTCACACCCGTCCACCATAGTTTGCATATGGTAGTATGCTTATTTGATTATTGTTGGGCCCTAATGAGATTGGGAATTGAATTAAATGCGAAAACGAAGCCATGAGTGAGGTTGGGGGAAACTGTAATATGAACAGAGTGGCATTTAGAAAGAATGCATTCATTCCTAGTAAAGCAGATAAAGCTGTAAGGTTTGTTTCCCTTTTAGACCTTCTGTGGTGTAATTGGTAGCGACTTGGCATAGTAATTATGTGTTCTAGGTTCAATTCCCGGTCGGGGTAAAAATTATTTATGTTTTCACATATGACGATGTGCTTATTTGATTACTGTTGGTCCCTAAAGAGATTGGGAATTGAATTAACTGCAAAAACGAAGCCATGAATGAGGTTGGGGGATATTGTAATATGAACAGAATGGCATTCAGATAGAATACATTCACTCTTAGTATAGCAGATAATGCTGTAAGGTCTCTTTCCCTTTTAGAGCTTCTGTGGTGTAGTTGGTAACGACTTGGTAAAGTAATAATGTGTCCTAGGTTCAATTCCCGGTCGGGGTAAAAATGATTCATGTTTACACATAGAGTGATGTGCTTATTTGATTATTGTTGGTCCTTAATGAGATTGGGAATTGAATTAAATGCAAAAACGAAACCATGAGTGAAGTTGGGGAAACTGTAATATGAACAGAGTGGCATTCAGATAGAATACGTTCATTCCTAGTATAGAAGATAAAGCTGTAAAGTTTGTTTCCCTCTTAGACCTTCTGTGGTGTAGTTAATAGCGCCTTGGCACAGTAATTATGTGTCCTAGATTCAAGTCCCGGTCAGGGTTAAAATTATTCATGTTTTCACATTAGGTAATGTTCTTATTTGATTACTGTTGGTCCCAAAATAGATTTCATTTTTTTGAGATTTGAATTGAATACGAAAACGAAGCCACGAGTGAGGTTGGGGGAAACTGTAATATGAGCAGAGTGGCATTCAGATAGAATGCGTTCATTCATAGAATAGCAGATATAGCTGTAAGGTTTGTTTCCCTTTTAAGACCTTCTGTGGTGTAGTTGGTAGTGCCTTTGCTTAGTAATCATAAATCCTAGGTTCAAGTCCCAGTCGGGGTAAAAATTATTCATGTTTTCACATATGGTAATGTGCTTATTTGATTATTTAAATATGTTTAGGCATGGAAAAATATTACATTTTCAATGTAGGGTATACACTGTGTATAAGATATAAGTTGTCTAGGTCGCAAAAGTGCACACAAAGTTTAAAGTAGCTCACACCAAAAGGTCTGAAATCCTTAAGATTTGAGCAATCATTTTGAATGTTTTGGGTGCAAGTTACAGGTTTTTATTCGTGATTCACCTCCCATATGTATCTGTAACCAAGTCTAATACGGGCACCAACTCTCTCACATTCACCTGAAAGCATTTTGCCTGCGCTTTATATGTGTCTCAGCCTACTGAAATTTTTGTTATGTTGGATCGAACAGCTGCTTAGATGTTGTTAGTGTAGCAAGTTCTTGCTCTTCAGTAATCTCATTATAAATAATCAAACAAATATTTATTTCCATTTTTTAACAATGAATCATTGCATTAAGTTATAATACATTCATTCCCCTGGGACACTGATTTTGTTTCCTAGGCTCGAATCCCAGCCAGGGGCAAAATGAGTTTTACTTTAGGATGAATATAAGTATATCACCTCTTAATAGAAATACAATAACTGGGGCTTACTTTGCCTCCTGTAGAACTTCATCTTACGGTAACATAGAGTTACTGTTGATAAGACTGATAATTTGGCCTAATGTGATAATAACTCAAACTTTACTTGGAAAATGTGGTTCTGACCTTCTTTTTCCCTTCTTCTTCCGTCTTCTGCGAGTTCAGGACTCGAGGTCGCACAAAACAAACATTGGTTTGCCTGGAGTCAGTTTGTGGTTAACCAGACCGTTTGGGAAGAGCCAGGATGGGTGGTGGGTCAACCATGGGGTGGTAGGGATTACGTAAGGGGTGGGATGGGCAATTGCTGTGGTCCCTTCCAGGTGTTCTTGTTCTTGTTCTCTGAACTGTCCCTGTTGATGGAGATGGGTTGTCTTGTTTTATTTTCTTTTCCATTTAACTCAATCACGTTTCCTCAATATTCGAAGTTCATTTTTTTTTTTAAATTTTCTCTCAGCATCGTCTAAGGGTAGTTTCTTTAATATATTTATTTTTTCGTTTTCATTCTCATGTATATATTTTTATTCTCCCATTCGTCTTTTCCCGTGGAACTTTTTCTATGTTGTTTATTTTTTCAGTTACACTATATTTGCGTTCTGATAGATAATCTATTGTCCTTAGCTATTTTTTTTTATTAATCAAATAACTGTGCAAGGGGGTATGTGCACACGGGCACTCCCAGAGATATGCAATTGTTATCATTACAGTCTATATTTGGCCATGCATAAATCGAATATTAATATAATTTAGATTAATTTAAAAAATAATTGCAAGTAATTGAAAATAAAATATAGTGTAACGATTGATGACAGGAGAGGACTGTGATTATTAATTAAGAATAATATATAGTATACAGTGCTTACTTTGATAGTGCTTACATCAGCGGCTGCTAGATGCCATAATTCTAGATTAGCTTAATTGATGCAATAGTTTTGTTAGCCATTGCTGAGTGCTATCATTTAAGTCAAAGCTACAATTTGCATGGAAGATTTTCAAAAGATATCACATAAACACTAAAGACAATTTGAAGCAATGTAGTATAACAATATTCAGATTAGAGTAATAAGTAGATTCATATACATTCATGCACATGTATTTATATATACGCACACAACACATACATAGACATGCATATACACATAAATAACTGATTAGATGAGCAAATACATTTTTTTTAACATAGGGCATGCACAAATGACAATTTTGTAATCTGTATCATGAGCTTCACATTGTGCATTCATTGAAGAATCATAAAACACAGAGATATAAATGTATAATAGTTATTCTATATCTACTTCAAATTGTCTGCAGTGGTACTGTGGAAAAGTGGAAATTTAACTTATATTATAGCACTCAACAAGGGCTATTGAAAATATTGTTACAAATAGTACTCTTAATTAATAATCGCAGAGTGCTCATCTGCTATTAATACATGTAAACCATAATAATATTACTTTTAACTAATAATGGCAGAGAGCTCTTCTGCCATCAATCAATTATTACACTATATATTATTATGAATTACTTGCTCTGATATTTAAAATTAATTGCAAATTCTATTAGTATTTTATTTATACATAACCAAATAGATTGTTATATTTATCAACTGCAATATCACTGGGAGTGCCCATGTGCACGTTCCCATGTACAGTTATCTGAATAAAAAAAAAATCCCAGTAGTAATGAGGTACTCAATAGCAAGTTTGATTCCAGTGATATCACACTCCATGACTGATGTTCACTTAAGAAAAGTTAACCATTTTTCATGTATTTGGACTCCTCTAAAGTTTTCGTGAACTATCATACTACAATCAAACCCTAATATACTGCGTATATGGGACCCATCTGTATATATACTGAGTTTCATTTATTTTATAAAAAGATATATTTTGATAAATATTTCAACAGCCTCTAGCCACTGGTGATATTTCACGACAGGAGTTACTTCAGTGTTAGATGGTCGAGTTGGGTGAAAAGTTGTTACACTCACTCTGTGACAAGGATTAATTGCATTAACAACATCATTATTATGAGATAGTTTCAGATTATGTATTCTTACGTTATTATTTATGTTTGAAAATTTTAGGATGAATGGAGCTTTTGCATTGCAAATTTCCGTTTATTTATTTATTTTTAATTTAGATCTAAAAAATTATAATAGGGACATGTGCCAATCGACACTCCTAGATCTGCTTAAAATGCATTATTACACTCTTGCTCATAAAAATTTCTTATATACAATAGAATTAATTTATTTTTGGTTTTAGCATAGAGTATGCACAAATAATAATGTAATTAGTATCATGAAATACAGATAAAATGTATTTACATTTGATGTCTTATATACTCTTACTATACAAGGATTGT
>JAXCGZ010015795.1:0-10000 GCA_037179515.1 Halocaridina rubra | reverse complement strand
TTTTATTTCTATTATTTTCCTTAACGTAGAAAAAAATTCTTATTTGTTTATTTATTAAAATTGTATTGTCCTTTTGTATACTTACTCAGCTATTTCTTCATTAGTTATTCATGTCTCTAGTTTCTTTGCCTATTTGGCCATATGCTTATCTATATCTATTAGTATCTTTTCTATACTGCCTGTTCATTCAGTTACTTATGCTCTATAATAAGATTTTATTCATATATTTTCTTTACCTATAAATTAATAAATTGCCTATTTTTCACCTTCTATAGTATTATTTTGTACTCTCACTACTTTATTCAATTATTATATACCTATTCATATAGTCATTTCCATCCTTTTTTTTTATTTTCATCTTTTGTTCATTACCTGTTTCTGCAATCAGAGTTGAAGCGCAGTATCCTTTTAGCAATTACTTGCTTCTATGTTAAACCAGTCATTGTGCGTAGGAGTGCATGCAGGCAGGTGCTCCCTCTGATTTACAAATACTACACTCTACATTATGCAATATACCATCCTTGTATATCAAGAGTATATCCTGCACAAAATGTATATACATATTAATCTCTGTATGCACATATGAAGCTCATGATAATAATTACAAAACCAAAATTAAATAAATCTTATTGCATACATTAAGTTTTTATGAGCAAGAACGTAATAATGAACCTTAAGCAGATCTGGGAGTTCCGATTGGCACACGTCCCCATGTAATGTTTAAAAAAAAAAAATGTAGTAGCTATGAGAAGGGTATCTATTGCCTTATCCAATTCGTGAGGATACTATTTCGTCTAAGACCTCGCACATCTTAAAGAGTACTCATATTTTGATATTTAATTTTCGTTATTTGTATTTTACGCTTAGACTGACTGCACTAATACTTCATATTTCTCCTATGACGAGACTGAAAAAAGAGAATATCTCCCCCCCCCTTTTTTCTTATTATCTGGAGCTAAAATATTACATGAGGACATATGCACGCAGACACACCCTTCTTGGTATAAAGGGTTATTGTAATAGTCTCACTCTTATGTTTTATATACAGACAATAAACATAATTTAATTAGTCAAATTTAGATGATAATATTTTCTTTTTATTTGAACCTAAAAAATGACATCGGGATATGAACACAGAGGCTATGCCAGATAAAAAAGAAAAGTAATTATGCCAGACGTACTCATAAGGATTACAGATATACAAGAAAAATGATTTAATTAGCCTCAGAATAATAACTATACAAAAAATAAACTGATAATAATAGTACATCATTAATGCGTTCAAAGAACAGGTACAAAACACTGTAATGAAAATGTATTTACATTCATTATATATACAGCACTAAATATACTGGATATATACTGAATATGGGATACGGAGTATCAGGATCACAGCAATACTTGCAAAGTTCAATATACCACAGACTATAAGGTCTGAAGTCCTGTAGATTAATGCATTCAGTGGTATATCTTCTCTGCACATGACACACGTTTGGTGTATTCAGGATGCAGTGGTCCTGTTTCTTCATAAGTCACTTCCCACACTGTAGCCAAGTGTCATGCATATAGCAATTCTATCACACTCACCAGTTAAAGACCTGCAACTGCTGATTCATTCACAGACACACAAAACACTATACAAATTTCTGTAATATACTGAACACTTATGGTATATTAAAAATGCCAACAGGTGATTACGAAAGTGTTGCTGCAAGCATGTAGCATATGAAAAAACAGGAACAATGCAACCAGAATAATCCAAATGTGTTTTATGTGGCCGAGAGGGGCGTAATACTTTGGTACACTACATTGCAGACGGAGTTTATTTACAGGACTTCAGAGTTTCTGGACTGTGTTGCTTTGAACTGTGAAAGTATTTTGTGATCCTGACAAGTTATTCCCAATATTAAGGGCACAGCCACGGCTAAAGATGTAAATGCATTGAAATCTTTATGTCTTGTGAAATTGTAAATATGTAATTTCTATGATTGTGAATGCAATAATGACCTATTACAAATTTGGGAGTGCTTGTGACCATGCATCCCCATGTAATGTTTTTGGATCCAAGTAAGGATAATAATTCGCTCTCTATCTCTCTATCAATCTCTCTATCAATCTCTCTATCAATCAATCAATCAATCAATCAATCAATCAATCAATCAATCAATCAATCAATCAATCAATCAATCAATCAATCAATCAATCAATCAATCAATCAATCAATCAATCAATCAATCAATCTATCTATCTATCTATCTATCTATCTATCTATCTATCTATCTATCTATATATCTATCTATCTATCTATCTATCTATCTATCTATTTATCTATCTATCTATCTATCTATCTATTTGCTGGCTAGCTAGATAACTATCTCTCTATCTCTCTCTCTCCCCTTTCCCAATTGTATCAGAGGAACGGTCTGAAAAGAAACATTTGCTTATTTATTCAAACTGCATAGTCTTTTGTATACTTATTCAGCTATTCCATGATTAATCTATTCATATATTTTGTTCCTTAGCATATTTTTTCATATGATTTCTTGTTCATCAATTTATTAAACAAAATTCTATCCTATCAATTCATACATTTACTTATGATTTATTATTATATACGTAGTTATTTATATATTTATTTAATTATATATACTTCTAAATTAATAAATCTAAATATTTTTCTTTCTCTATATTTGTATTCGTAATCTAACTGTTTTACTCCATTATTATATATCTATTTACGTAATTATATCCTTCCTTTTCATTACTTTTCAACTTTATATTCATCATCTATTTTTTTGCAGTAAGATTTAATGCACATCACTCTGACAGTCAGTTACTTTTATATTAAATCTGTGATTGTGCATGGAGGGGAGACGTGTGCAGGCAGGCAGGAGCTAACTCTCATATACAAACATTTGACCCTATATTATGTAATATATAATTCTTGCATATTAAGAGTATATCCAGCATTAAAATGTGAATATCTTTATATCTCCGTGTGTTATGATTCTTCTTTGAATGCACATATAGAGCTCTTGATACTATTAAGATATAGTCATTTGTGCAAACCTAATGTTAAAACTAAAATTAAATCAATTATATTGCAAAAAAAAAAAGTCACCTGTTAGCAGTTTACATTCATGTGCCATACCAGTGCACACATGTGCACTGAAAGAGTTTCCATAATGCTACATAGAACAACTTTTCTAGCTTTGTGAATTAATGAACACTTGTATGTTTTGCAGTATCTCATTTCTATTCTACACAGGATATTCATGCATATCTGTTACACATCTCTTATTACCCCCTTCACATCTGACTAGGCATAACACTCATCATCTCCGTTTCTCTTTGCTTTATTTATTTATTTATGTGTGTGTGTGTTTTTTTTTTTTTTTTTTTGCGCCCAGGCGATGAGGGCAACTTTCTTCGCCAGACCTGGTGTCACACTCATATATATATATATATATATATATATATATATATATATATATATATATATATATATATATATATATATATATATATATATATATATATATATATATATATGCTGCATACACACACACACACACACATGCACACACACTCGTGTATGTATCACCGATAACAAATTCACAACCTGCAGAGTTCAATTAATTATTCGCTAATGAAAGGAAATGCGATGCCGAGGGAATAACTAACACTCACGCCGTCATTTAAACACATCTCAGGGCACTCATTAAATGCATTAATTAACTGATTGGATTAACTGTCATTAAGCCATTTGTTTCTCTGTGGCCCTGAAGAGTCGCCTGCTGAGTTGGTTCTCTCCATAGAGGAAAAGCTATACATTATATTATTATTATTATTATTATTATTATTATTATTATTATTATTATTATTATTATTATTATTATTATTATTATTATTATTATTATTATTATTATTATTATTATTATTATTATTATTATTATTATTACTATTGTTAACGTCATTATTACTAATTTTGCCATATATTATAATTACTATATCTACTGTAATATTTTTGTATAATATATCTCTCTCTACAGTCTATATTAGCTAACTCTCTCCATATGGTAGTAGATTTGCCATAGCACCAACCGCCGATTGAGGTACTACGACTAAAGATATTACGGACTTAACTAGGATTGGCCTAGTCAGCTCCTTTTTAAGTCGGTTCTTTCCTTCTCTCTACATTTATAACGATTATCCTGGCGTATTCGTTACACATCTCTTATTATCCCATTACATTTGACAAGTCACAACACTCCATATCCGTTTCTTTTTATCTTGTTTCCCATTCTTTCTATAATTGTGGAAGATCTACAGCTTATGGCCCCCAGTACCTATCATAGAGGGGTATAAGAATCTATGGGGATCTTGTTGACTTCACTATTGGCATGAGGGTAGACATGCTTGGTTTTAGTAATGGTTCTACCCTTAAACTTGCACCTCCTGTTAGCTCTGCTTCTTTGACTCTTCACTTCTATAGAATTCGTGATCTGAACTCCAATCTTTCATTTGTGGAACGCACTAGGCTAGAGGCACGATTGTCCAGCCATTTTGCGGTGGCAGACAGCGGACACAATCTTGGTTATATATGAAATATCCAAAGCAACGGCCATACCGGCATAAACAGCAAAGAGCTTGTGAAAAAATCCCCTATCAACAAGACTACGGATAGAAAAACAATATAAACCTCCCTCATTGGCGTCCACACACGAGAAACTTCTCCTGGGAATATGGCTCTTACGACCCTAGACTCTCACATACACACACACACACACACACACACACACACACACACACACACACACACACACACACACACACACACACACACACACACACACACACACACACACACACACACACACACACACACACACACACACAATCTCAGTTATGATGAGAGGCTGAGGGAATTAGACTTACCATCACTCGAAGCTAGAAGAGTGAGGGGGGATATGGTGACAGTCTTTAAATTCCTTCATGGTTATGATAGAGTGGATAGGGATCGATATTTTGATATGGCTGGCTCTAGAACTAGAGGTCATAGTTTGAAGCTTCGTAAGAAAACTTCTTTGCAGGATGTAAGGAAATACTTTTTCAGTGTAAGAGTAGTTGATAATTGGAATTGGCTAAGCGAGGAGGTAGTTAATGCTATCTCAATCCATAGTTTTAAGGACAGGTATGATAAGTATCACTAAGTCTAAAATGGAGCCGATCAGGAGACGGGAAGATACGAGATTTGGGCTCTTTCCCGTAAACACAATTAGGTAATCACACACCGATCAGGAGACGGGTAGATACGAGCTTTGGGCTCTTTCCCGTAAACACAATTAGGTAATAACAATTAGGTAATCACACACACACACACCTTGGGAAGGACTGAACATAGCATGGCATATACTCAAGTCAGAACTATCCATGCAACACTAGGTACAGATACCAGGATCCTTGGACTAACCCCAGAACATACTACATCTATGAATTCCCCTAGTTAACAAAACCCATGGACAAACCCAAAAGCAAACTCCAACTATGACCACGGATATCTCCCTGAATCATGGTAAGATGTATCACTAGTGTATGTAAACGCTCAGTCCCTTCTTGCTAAGTTTAAGGAAATAATATTCCTACCAAATGACAACAACATAGATATCCTCTGTGTAAGTGAAACTTGGCTTCATCCTACAAATAAGAATAAGCATGTGAATATCTCATAGTTTAAAATATCTCGTCATGACCATGGGCGTGGGGGTGGGGTCTGTATTTATGTTAGATGTTATTTCAGTGCATCAGAAATAAACACAAGTCTAGAAAAAACTGAAGAGCTCAAAGATATATGGATCACTGTGTATTATCAGAAACTTCCATCTTTCATTATAAGGTGTGTTTACCGTCACTCAAAAGCACCTTCCAGTTCATTTAGTCATCTGCTAGAAATATTCAGATATATCTGTGTGCGCCACGAACCTATATATATACTTGGAGAATTTAATGATGACTTGCTCTCAGCAGATAAAAAAAATGAAAGGGTGATCATCACTGTGAGGTTAACACAAATAGTGACTAAACCGAAGAGTATAACCCCTAACTCTAAGATTCTGATAGATTTGATAATAACAAATAAAAAGTGAAAGTATACCCTATTTGGGACGTAGTTCCCTGCCCAACTGCAGAGCACGAGCTCAGTATTGTTTTGTTAAACATAAACAAGCCCAAAAAGAAGCCTCTTTTCAAGACATTGCGGTGCCTTTAAAATTACTTCCCTGATATCTTTTGTGAAGCATTAATCAACAACAGCAAAAAATACTTAACGGTATCCTAAACACAGATAGCGTTGACTTGCAGGTTGAAATTTTTACAAGTCTTCCACGAATGCCTAGATTATTGCACATCCATTGTGACAAGAAAAATAACCCGCCCCTCAGCAATTTGGATAACTAATGACGTTAAAGAGGCAATGCAAATCAGAAATTAAACACAAAATGAGCTAAATATTAAGAGATATGCTATGACTCCCTGTGAATGTTATACAGCAGAAAAGAAATATGTCAGATCCCTCACTGATATAAATAAAAAAATAAAAACTCTTTTACAAAAAACAATTTAATGACTCTAAACATGATATATCAGCAACAAGGAAAGTGATAAAAAGAATGATACCCAATGGAAAGACTACCTCGGACGACTTTGAAAATATTATAGAATTGAAAGACAAAGCGGAAAACTTGAATTCCTATTTTGCCAATTTTGGCAAAATTACTTATGAGAAAACTTAAGAAAACATCAACTCAGTGAAAATGAGTTTTTACTTAAATGAATATTCTTCCAATGTAAACATTTAGAGATTACTTCAAGATCAATCCTGTTGATTGTGCTACCATAATTCTTACCATAAAGAGCCTAAGAAGCTTTGGTTCTTATCGTCCAGATGGCATACCCTTTCAATTCATCAAAGATGCTCTTCTGGTGAATGTATCTTATATCACTATAACTGTAAGCACCTCCATATTACTAGTTTTCCTGATTCTTGGAAAAAAAATCACATGTAATTCCTCTACATTAAAAGGGAGATAGAGAAGATGTGACAAAGTATCGTCCCATTTTCTCTAAAATATTAGAAAAAAAAATTGGTGCATGCCAACTAATGTTATATCTAGAGACAAACCAGAATAATTTCAGACCGAAACTCTCTACAGAAACTGCACTGCTCAAAGTTACTGATACTCTTTACAATAATATAGATAAGGAAAAAATATCGCTGCTTGTATTATTAGACTTAGCAGAAGCCTTTGACAGTGTAAATCATGAAATTCTTATTAATGGAAGTATTAACTAAATATTGACCCGACATCGTTTAGAGAGTATCTATCTAATTATAGACAGTCAATCCATCTGAATAACACTATCTCTACTCCTTTTACGTAAATGGTCTATCTACTTTCATACCCGACTGTTTAGTTGTACAATATACAGATGAAACTAAGCTATCCCTTAGTGGTGATATTAATAATCTTCTTGAGCTAACCTTAAGTGCAGCTAACACTCTGTCAATAATTGAAATCTATTTTCAAGAAATTGGGCTGTTACTTAATGAAAGTTAAACACAATGCATGTTTATTGGTTTAAGGTACCACATATCACGAACTGCAGAAAACAAAAACAATTAATTTTTGTGTCAATATCACCACACTTAGCAAATCTGTGAAAAGTCTAGGAATTCGCTCATCTAACTACGTGTTGTTCGATTCTCATATAGATGAAGTTTGCAAAAAGGTAACATGAACTCTAATGTACTTATCATGCATAAAAAAATATTTGAGACTACCACTCAAATAATGGTTCACCAGTGCCTATCCCTCAGTCATATTATTTAATTGTACAACCATATGCATAGCTATCATTAAGACTCATATAATCAGAGTACAGATATTTATAAATTTTGCAGCTAGAACTGTCCTAGAAGTAATAAGGAAATATGACCACATTACACCGGCGCTCAAAAAATTTGGGTGTCTACATGCAGAAAACAAAATCGTCTATGCTATTTACGTTTTTGTATATACAATTTTGAACCATCTCTATCCCGCCCACAACGACAAGAATTATTCACCTACGGGTCCTCCATGACCCGTTCCACCCAGCCTTGGGTGGAGATCTACACCAACCAATCACTATCCCAATTGGCTATTTAATTTCAAAACCGGAATGGATATAAGGGGAACCAGCACAATACAGAGTAGTGATCTCTTTATTCTGAAAATGAATACAGATGCAGGTTCAAAGATGATTAGTATAAGAGGACCAACACTCTGGAACTATAATCCAGAACATCTTAAAAATTTATCATCTTTCACAGCTTTTAAAGGCAAGCTATATAGTTTTCTTTTGAACAAATAGAGTTTCTGCTCACACACTTATCAAAGTTAATGATTTAATGCAATTTCTCTTTACACTAACTATTCTATATGTAAACTGATATCGCTCGATTTGATCTTTATGTTAAGAACAAATTGTTCTCTTTATAAAGAGTACAAAAATAGTTATGATGCTGATAATAAAGGCCTCTTTTCCCTTAACTATCCCGTATATAACTTGTTATTAAGGTGTTTGATTTTTAAACTGAAGTATCTAGTCTTATTATTACTACTTTGTTATTAATATTATTATTATCATTTGTATTATTTCTGTTTACTTGTTAGTATAACTGTTATATCATGAGTGTACTACTTTACTATATATATATATATATATATATATATATATATATATATATATATATATATATATATATATATATATATATATATGCCCAATAACCTCATATCACCATTTCAGGTATCTTGATGTGAAAATTATTCCTAATGTTCTACTTTAGTGTTATTATTATCATTGTTATTATCATCATTATTTTCAGTATTGATATTATTGTTACTATTACTATTATTGTTATTATTATTATTATTATTATTATTATTATTATTATTATTATTATTATTATTATTATTATTATTATTATTATTATTATTATTATTATTATTATTATTATTATTATTATTATTATTATTATTATTATTAATATTATAATTATTATTATTATTATTATTATTATGTAAGCAGGGTTTGTTTCACTCATTTACAGTGAGTACTATCACAAATATATTTTGAATCTGTGTCTGATACAGACACTCCATGTTTTATAAGTCAAGCGCCTTCTCTTGTACTTCTCATCCCTTTTTAGAGCAATATACATTTGTCCTGGTTGTAAAATAATATATGGTGGGTGGGTGGGTGGAGGAGCGGAAAGCTCGCAATTCAACAAAAAGGGAATCCTTGTTATAGTGGTCACCTAAATGAGCTTGCGCGTGCGTAGGTACGTAAGTCCGTGCGAAGAACGCAATTTAAAGTAATAACGGGAAGGAGTAATAACAGTTGTTCTGCATCGTATATATATATATATATATATATATATATATATATATATATATATATATATATATATATATATATATATATATAATTGATAAAGCAATAATAAAAGTAATCATAACGACAAACCAACAATAACAACTACAATAAAAAAATAATATTAATAATAATAATAATAATAATAATAATAATAATAATAATAATAATAATAATAATAATAATAATAATAATAATAAAAATAATAATAATAATAATAATAACAATAATAATAATGATAATAATGATAATAATTATAATAATAATAATAATAATAATAATAATAATAATAATAATAATAATAATAATAATAATAATAATAATAATAATAATGATAATAATAATAATAATAGTCATTATTATTATTATTATTATTATTATTATTATTATTATTATTATTATTATTATTATTATTATTATTAGTATTATTATCATTATTATTATTATTATTATTATTATTATTATTATTATTATTATTATTATTATTATTATTAATATTATTATTATTATTATTATTAGAAGT
>JAXCGZ010015794.1:37500-45000 GCA_037179515.1 Halocaridina rubra | reverse complement strand
CACACACACACACACACACACACACACACACACACACACACACACACACACACACACACACACACACACACACACACACACACACACACAAATGCTGATGGAGTAGCTGGTAAGGCAGTAGAATTAAAAGATAGGATTCACAACAGTAAGGCAGATATAGTAGCAATTACAGAGACTAAGTTGAGTGAGGACATAAACAGTGTCACAGTTTTTCCTAAGGGCTTCAGAATACTAAGGGTCGAAAGATCTGAGAGGACTGGTGGAGGGATAGCACTGCTCATAAGTGAGAGGATTCAAGTTGAAGAGATAAACTTGGCTATAGAAAGTGAGTTCAGGGAATTTCTTGTTGCTCGCATAAATACTGGGTCAGAGAGCATTATAATAACTGTTGTATACAACCCACCAAGGAACCAAAATAGGCTTGAAATTTATGAGGAAAGTCATATAGGTACGATTGAAGTCATAAACTCAGTTGTTAACATGGCGCGGGAGAAAAAATGTAGGATTTTGATTATGGGAGACTTTAATCATAAAGAGATAGATTGGATAAATCTTGACCCACACAGTGGTGAGGACTCCTTTGGGGCAAGATTCCTAGATTGCGTACAAGGGAATTTCCTACACCAACATGTAATGGAACCAACAAGAGCCAGGGGTGGGGATGAGCCATCACTACTTGATCTGGTGTTCACAGATAATGTGTTGGATATTGAAAATATTGAGTATGAACCACCAATTGGAAAGAGTGACCACTGTGTGTTGTTGATGGAGTATATCATTGAAGACATTCTTCCTGAGAGTAGAGGCACTGAGGACATGAGGAGGAACTATCAGAAAGGAGATTACATCAAAATGAATGAGCTTTTTGCAGTTATTGACTGGAGAACCTTATTTTACAATAAATCTGTACAAGAAATGTATGACATCTTTTGTGAGAAATATGGGAAGATTGTAGAATGCTGCATACCTGTCACCAAAGTAGGTGTAATTCATGCCAGAGAGAAATGGTTCGATAATGGGTGTAAAAGAGCTAAGGAGTGGAGAGACAAATGCTGGAAAAGGTATAGGAGGAGAAAAAACATAAATGCCTGGCAAACCTACAAAAGAGCAAGAAATGACTACCTAAGCAAAAGGAGAGAGGCAGAGAAAGATTATGAGAGGGACATCACCAGGAAGGCGAAAGAAAATCCCAAGCTTTTCCACAGCTTTATCAGAGGAAAACTGAAGGTAAAAGAACAGGTTTTAAGGCTAAAGAGAGCGGATGGAAGCATCACTGAGACGGACGAAGAGATCTGCAAAGAATTGAACAAGGAGTTTCAGTCAGTATTTACAGTAGAAAATACCCCACCCCCTCAGATTGCAGTGATAGAAGCCCAAGGGCCGGTATTAGAGAACATCAACCTTACAGCCACAGAGGTATGCAAGGCGCTGATGGATTTAGATGTTCATAAAGCTACAGGTCCTGATGACATATCCCCTCATGTGCTTAAAAAATGCGCAAACACAATATCAGTGGCACTAAGTATCATATTTAAGGAGTCATTGGAGTCGGGGGAGATCCCAAGATGCTGGAAACAAGCAAATGTGATACCTATCTTCAAAAAGGGAAGGAGGGATACGGCTCTGAACTATAGACCAGTTTCCTTGACCAGCATAGTTTGCAAAGTTATGGAGAAACTACTAAGGAAACATATCTCTCTTCACTTGGAATCCTTCAACTTTTTGTCAGTGAGGCAACATGGCTTCAGAGAAGGAAGATCAACAGTAACAAACTTATTAGAATTTTATGATGAGGTAAGCCAAATCTTACAGGAAAGAGAGGGCTGGGCAGATTGCATATTCCTAGACTTCCAGAAAGCGTTTGACACTGTTCCACATGGGAGACTTATTAGGAAGCTGCAATCAATGGCTAGAATAGGTGGAAATGTCTTGGAATGGATAAAAACTTACTTAGAAGGAAGGGAACAGAGGGTTAGAGTAAGACACTCAGTGTCTGATTGGAGAAGAGTTAGTAGTGGAGTTCCACAGGGTTCAGTTTTAGGGCCACTTTTGTTCCTTGTATATGTAAATGACCTACCAGAGTCTGTAAACTCATTCATGAATATGTTTGCAGATGATGCAAAGATTGTGAAGAAAGTAAAAAACGAGAACAATGGTAGAGAACTTCAGGAGGATCTAAATAATCTGCATGAGTGGTCAGAAAAGTGGCTAATGAAATTCAATACCTCAAAATGTAAGGTAATGAGAATGGGTACAAGTGCAAGAAGGCCCAAGCTTGACTACTCGGTGGCTGGAGTACAACTTCAGGAGACAGAAAATGAGAGAGATCTAGGAGTAAACATATTGGCAGATTTGTCTCCAGAAATACATATAAATGGCGTAGTAAGGGCAGCATATGCATTCTTATCAAATGTAAGGGTAGCCTTCAGGCACATGGACAAGGAAATGTTCAGAAATATTTATGTAACCTATGTGAGGCCAAAACTCGAATATGCAGCCCCCTTCTGGAATCCGCACTTGAAAAAGCACATAGCTAAGCTTGAAAAAGTTCAAAGACATGCCACGAAACTGGTGCCAGAAATACGCAATCTCGGTTATGATGAGAGGCTGAGGGAATTAGACTTGCCATCACTCGAAGCTAGAAGAGTAAGGGGGGATATGGTGACAGTCTTTAAATTCCTTCATGGTTATGATAGAGTGGATAGGGATCGATATTTCGATATGGCTGGCTCTAGAACTAGAGGTCATAGTTTGAAGCTTCGGAAGAAAACTTGTTTGCAGGATGTAAGGAAATACTTTTTCAGTGTAAGAGTAGTTGATAATTGGAATTCGCTAAGCGAGGAGGTAGTTAATGCTACCTCAATCCATAGTTTTAAGGACAGGTATGATAAGTATCACTAAGTCTAAAAATGGAACCGATCAGGAGACGGGAAGATACGAGCTTTGGGCTCTTTCCCGTAAACACAATTAGGTAATCACAATTAGGTAATCACACACACACACACACACACACACACACACACACACACACACACACACACACACACACACACACACACACACACACACACACACACACACACACACACACACACACACACACACATATATATATATTTATTATATTATATTATATTTACACGTACACACAAAAACAGAATGCCATCCTATTGTAGAAAGATGAATGATGAGATTAGGTCGTCCAAATCCATTTCCTTTCTTTCTTTTTTCTATCTCATTCTCACCTCGAGTGGGTAACAGTGAGATATGGCAGGTATTCATCCTCTTTTGAAACCCGTAAAAGGTTCCACTTAAGATAAGAAAGAGAGAGAGAGAGAGAGAGAGAGAGAGAGGAGAGAGAGAGAGAGAGAGAGAGAGAGAGAGAGAGAGAGAGAGAGAGAGAGAGATTCATCCGTGATCTTTGTGCCGTTGAGAAAGATAGATTTTCTTGGATAGGTCTCTTGAAGTGAGTCTTTTTCAGAAATGTATCGAGTTCCCTTTTTATCATATTATGATATGACATAATATTTCTCTCTCTCTCTCTCTCTCTCTCTCTCTCTCTCTCTCTCTCTCTCTCTCTCTCTCTCTCTCTCTCTCTCTCTCTCTCTCTCTCTCTCTCTCTCTCTCTCTCTCCTCTCTCTCTCTCTCTCTCCTCTCTCTCTCTCTCTCTCACACACACACACACACACACACACACACGCACGCACGCACACACACACACACACACACACACACACACACACACACACACACACACACACACACACACACACACACACACTCACTCACTCACTCTATCACTCACATATTTAAATAAAGAGGGAAACATTTTCAACCGGATCTAGTACCAAGAAAATGATATTGACGGGTAAGTGAAACTTGAAAATTGTCTACCTACTATCAAGCTAAGAAATTATTTATTTATTTATTGATATTCTAAACTTTTTGTGATCAAGTGCTATGGAGTAATTTGTACCACCGTAAGATATTTTGCACAGTCAAATAAATTTCCAAAAGCTGTAATGAGTTTCTTCATTCTAATATAAATGTTGCGTCTTATTCATCTTGACATACTCTAATACAGTCATATTAGCATACATGCGTACATATACATATACCATGGCCGTAATCCCTATAGTAAGGTTGGATTTCCGAGTCAAAGTATACACATTCATTACCACCAAATATACTTCGATCACTGCTCTTAGCTACTTGGGTCTTCCACATGGCAAGTGTGGAAAGAGGTTCTATCTTGAGGTTTGACAGCCGCAGCTGCTTAATCCCCACCTCTTTACAGGATGATTATATATGATTAGAATTATTACATGATATACAGCAAAAATAGTTAAATTGCTTTAGTCATGTAGAAAGTTAAAAAAAATGCATATTAATGATTAAGAACAGCTTTCTTTCAAGAACCGTTCTATGCCAGATATCCTCATTTCTTACTCTGTCATACAGGCAAATAATAATTCAAAATATGTGACAAAAATAATAATACACAAATAAGATAGAAGAAAATGGAATCTACTTTCATTTTTTTACTTATTAAAATTAGATAATTACAATATACTGTAGAAAGAGTTATTCATTTTTACAAAATCAAAAACAGCTCCAATGACAATAATAAAATGAAAATATCTGGGTAGAATAACTAATGCGAAAATAATTTAGGGTAATACAATCCGTTTACGTTTGGTGGTGTAAAAACCTATAAGTAAATAAATAATTTTGAACAGAGGTATTCATTCTGACATTCTCATACAGTTACACTAACAAAAATAATATAAAAATATGTAATTAGTCTGTTGTCATTTGGTTATGCATAAAAAAGTAGATTCACTGAATTGAATACATTGACATAAATAACTGAAAAATAATATTAAACGCTATAATGAACAGGCTGTAACTCTTAATATATATAAATATATGAATTGATAAACTGAAATATAAACATATAAATACAAAGTTAAATATGGATCCTAGGATGTTTAAGCATACTTTTTAAACTATTAAACACTCTTCAACTGTGAGTGAGTGAAGACTCTCTTAATTAAACTCTGAATGAGTAAATGCACTCTTAAACTCTATGTGAGTGAAAACTGGAGAGTGTTTAAAGGATTGAAACAATTGATATTAATCGATTAAGATATTCTTTTATTCTTACTGCTGACGAAGAATAAATTTCAAGCATAAGAGTATTATTGTTATTTATTTATTTCATTTATATATTTATTTATTTATTTATTTATCTATTTATTTATTTACTTACTTACTTACTTACTTACTTACTTACTTACTTACTTACTTACTTACTTACTTACTTACTTACTTACTTGCTTACTTACTTACTTACTTACTTACTTACTTATTTATTTATTTATTTATTTATTTATTTATTTATTTATTTATTTATTTATTTATTCATTCATTCATTTATTTATTCATTTATTTATTCATTTATTTAATTATTTATTTACTTATTAACTTATTGTGTGTAATACAGGAATGGCATTTTACCCTATCTAAGCTCATATCCATAAGATGCCGTTTCACCGTTGGCCCGTACATCTAATGGTCTACTCTGCTTGGTATGAAGTTACTATTCAAAGGATGACATTACTCCCTCCTCATCACCAGCTGGTTTTGATGAGCATGGAAACTTTTTAATGGGGGCCAGGCACTGATCCACTGTGCTACCGAAGGTTGATTTTGTGAGAGCTTTGTAGCATACGATATTAATTTATATGTATTTGATTCTTTTAAGTTTACTAAGTTGAGAAGCATTGTTGGTAGACCTGTCTAACCTAATACCTATGAGAGAGAGAATATTAATTTGCTATAGTAATAATAAGCATAGCTGAGGGTATGTATACGCAGACCTTTCAGGCACGTATAGGCTCTTAAGTCAGCATATAACAAAAATATCCATTAACAGAATAAAATTTTCGAGGTTCTTATTCCCATTATCTGTCTAACCTTTGTTGCAACATCAGATTAGATTAGGACTGGCTAAGTTGGGTTAGCCTAAAAGTTTGGTGCTTCTCCGAGAGTAAATATAAAAGAACAATAGCTCATGTGAGGGGTTTTTATATATAAAATGAGTAAATTTACCTTCTTAATTCTATCATCATATTAGGAATCCATATAGCCTCTAACTTGTCTTGGAGGAATCATATAATCCAAATTTCTAAATCTTCATCTAAAAAAATGGGGGTTTTGTTTCGTTTTCGTCATTACTTTTCCTCGTTACAGTTACTTAAAATTTATAAAGGTGTTATCCGTCCCTGCTTATAGTACTGCTCACACATCTGGGGTTCTTCTTCTTATACTTATTTTCTTGATAGGGTTGAATCTAAGGCAGTCAGACTCATTATGATCCTTCTCTTACTTCTAATCTGGATTCTCTCTCTCTTCACCGTAAGGTATCTTCCCTTTCTCTTTTCTATTGCTACTACTTCCATCGCTGCTCTAATGAGTTGGCGAGTTGCATTCCTCCCCCACTCCAGAGGCCGCTAACACTCGCCAAGCGGCCTCATCCCACATGTACTGTGTGGAGATTTGTAGCTTGCAGCTTGGTCTGTGCAGCGACTGCTTCTTCCCATCTACCTCCAGACTCTGGAACTCTCTTCCTCCTTCGGTCTTTCCTAATTCTTATGACCTTCCATCCTTCAAAAAGCAGATCTATCGTCATCTCAGAGGCTAGTCTTCCATATCTCTTGGTCCTCTGTACTTTGACTGTTTTTTTTTTATCTGTCGTTTTCCTTTGTTTGACATTACTTCATCTCTGCCTTGTCCTTAACCTTTTTCTTTTCCTTCGTCTTTGTATTTTCTCGTGCCCGGGCCCTTATTGATGAGGGCTGTTTCTGCCAGTCCCGGTGTCACACTCATTAAAAATATAAATAACAGATTTCTCTTAAGTGTCTGTGTAATATCTAAAGGAAACACTTAATCTGATCGCTTAGCTGGGAATTTTTCGCGTTTTGAGCTGTGGGAATACACAAAAATATTGCACAGTAATACTACAAACTCACAGTTGGGTGGCAGGTCTAACCTTGGTCTGTAATATGTTGTAACAAAGGGAAAAAAAAAAGATTTTTTAAGTTTGTTGTAGACTTATATTTGTTTTGTACGGGAGCCAAACCAATGGCACTCCGGGTGTCATAAATATGGCAGTTATCATCATTATTTCTCCTTTTAGTCAAAACCTAAAACAATAAATGTAAGGCGAGAGAAGTTAGAAAACGAGTTTAATTTGTGCTTTTGCGTTGGAGTTGACCATTTGCGATAAAAATATTTTTGTTTGTTTGTGGATTTGTTTCAATAAAATAAAGAAAAACAAACATGTAAATAAGAAATTGACTAACTAAAAGTTACATTAATGAATAAATAAATTGATAAACGAATTAATATTTAGATGAAGTAGTATATAAATGAGTAAAGAAATAAAGCAGCAATTCAATAAAAATAAAAATAAAAACATAAAAGGCAAATTGCTAA
>JAXCGZ010015794.1:22500-35000 GCA_037179515.1 Halocaridina rubra | reverse complement strand
TATATATATATATATATATATACATATATATATATATACATATATATATATATATATATATATATATATATATATATATATATATATATATATATATATATATATATATATATATATATATATATATATATATATATATATATATATATATATATCGCTAAGAAAATGATATATTCTCTTCAGAGATATAAACCCTCTGCCGTTCTGCTAGAACTTCTGGGTGTATGCTGCTTTTGTTATGAGTTTCCACAAACTTCCTACGTACTATCATCCAAGTCACACGCTGTCCGTTCTCGTCTCTCCTAGCATATGGCGCAGAGAGTGAGACGAAGATTCATTGTATATATTAACATATAATAAATATTTGCAAACTTCTGTTACCTAAGTAGGTTACATGAGGACATGATTTGAGAGGTGTATTTAATAGTATGGAATGCCTTTATATTGTAGATGGACTTAAAAGTTGGAAAATGGTAAAGGTGTTCGTCCAGTATCAATATGCTTTGCAGTAGTAGTAGTAGTAGTAGTAGTAGTAATAGTAGTAGTAGGCGAAGGATGAAAAGGCGTATATAATGATATTAATATTAATACCTATATACATAGACATAAGCCTCATTCCCCCTTGTAAGGGGGTGGCCGAGCCAAGAAATGCGCATTCACCACGATCCACATACACACCTCAACTACTCTTCTCAGCTTCTTGGGGATAGAGGGTTGCCACGTCTCCCCCCCTTCCACCCTGCTTGGGTCACACACAAGGTAGGTGGGCAAGGGTGTTCTACAATGAGGACCGACAGCCGCAGCTGGTTTACCCCCACCGCTTCATCAAATAGCAACTCTGCTCACACCCGTCCACCACAGTTCACTGAGCTAGCAGGTGCGAGCAATCCCTTTGGGCCGCGCCATATATGCACAATCATCCTCGAATCATTCCTCTCTCTTGCACGCACTCTTCCCTGTTCCACTGACATTCCATGTGCATTCAGTGCTCTTTTCACGACATCCATCCATCTCATTCTAGGTCTCCCTCTTAACCTAACTCCAATCACTTCTGCACTCCACACTCTCCTCACTAATCGTATATTACTCATCCTTTCCATGTGTCCAAACCATCTCAACACTTTCTGATCTAATCTATCCGACAGCTTCATTCCAACACCCATTCTCTGCCTGACATCCTCTTTTCTTACTCTATCTATTCTAGATACTCCAATCATACCTCTCAAACACCTCATCTCCATAACATTCAACTTGTTTCTTTCATCCTCTCTTGCATTTCAAGTCTCTGCTCCTTACAATGCTGTCTGCACAATTGACGTAATGATTTACTTACTACGTTATAATTATTAGTACCAGACGGGTACAAGGTAAGAATGGACAAGCAGTGATTCCTTTATCTTAATTTATTCTAGAGTACAACACATCTTCGACGCCTCAATGCCCCCACCCTATGACTAACACAATCTCTGATCTATTCGTGCCCCTGGCAAAGTTCTAACTAACTCTGTCTGCCTTGGGTGGTTCTTGAAATACCCCAAGGGCAGGGCGTGGCTTGACATCCAGTTCTGCAAATCAACTCCAGGTTCGAAGTGGATTCCCGCCTATTTTGGGGAGGGGCTATTTCAACGAGCCTATTGCAAAGGAGTGGGTGGTAATTGCCTATTGCCATTGGGTATCTCCCCCGGGCATGTACTTCACATTTAGGACAAATGTTCGTGTGTGGTATTGGGAATAAAGGACTTGTTTATATCTCACACCCTCTTGAGGTACTTGACGCCAGATGCCGAGTCCCATGGGACCAGCCATATATCTTCGTGACCCTTTTAACATAGGCCTCATCCTAGCAAACACTGGAGAGAGTGTTCAATGTTCCCTTTGACCTCTAGCAAAAGTCTTGCGACATCCCTCCCCACTACACTGAAATATCTCTTATTTCAGTTTCATCATCCTAAACTAACATTTGTTTACAATAAAAACGGGGCCGAATTATTTAAGCTATTATCTAAGAAATCCTATTTCTATGAACTCTAAACAGTTTACACGAACATAGCATATATATATTAATGATTTTTTTTTTCCTTTAAAGTAAATCTACAGACAACTAGAGCATGCAGAGTCTATTTCCTTGTTGGAAATCTTTAATACAAACATATTCTTATATTTAAACAAAAATAACCCTAATCAGTATAATTTCAGTGTGTAACTAATATCAAACATAAATTAAGATCAAAAGTCAGTTTAAATCAAAACATTAATTCATCTACTTCTCTCGTTTCTTCAAAAGACAAAATTGAGTTAGTTACAGTAAAATTATGACTCATGTAGAACATTAGCAAACAAATGAGGTAGAGTATTGGCATGTATACACATTTAAAATGATATAGACCATAACATCAATAGTAATTTCTATAAGAAACCTTATCTTAATAATTTCTACTCCTATCATTATTAGGGGGCATTGATTTGTCTTAAAATTAGGCCTTAAAAACTACTCCTCAAACAAAACATTTGTTACTTTTAGTAAAGTTAAAACATTCACTATTTCCATATTCAATTACTATTCAGAGACCAATTGATATGAGAACTTAATGGACACAAAGATTAAATCATAATTCAAATAATAATAATGCTAAAACAAAACACTAATATTATTTAAGCAGAAAAACAACTTATTAATCTTAGTGCAAATCATACAATTTATCAATGGCACTTATTCAAAACTATCTTTAAGGGAGTCTCTGAGTTGTCGCTTAAAATTATCTTAAAACTAGGTAAAACAAGTAATAAAAGGGGACCTTTTCTTTCTCATTTTTTCAGTTCTAAAGCGTGGGTTGTTCTTTCCAACAACTGATAAGGGATTTTTAAATACCCTTCTTTCTCTCTGGGATTTCATCAATTCGTTTACATGGCTTTTTAGAGTGTTTTTTTAGGACTTTGTTTTCTCTGTCCCTTGCTCATGAATTCTTGCTCAGTCTCGCAATTTTCACTCGGTCCTCGCTCACTTCCACTCCCCCCATTCATGCTTTTAGGTACCTTATAAGGATGTTTTTTCCCACTACTCTGAAGGAGTGTGTGTGCGGAATCGGGATCGGCTCCCGCAGTTGCAGGACGGTTCGTGTCCACAGTCCGATGGCCCGCGTTCCTCATTGAACGGGTAATGGCCAGGGCGGGGGCTTCCCGCACTCCCCTGCTCAGGGCATCTGCTACTTTGTTACTTTTTCCGGGTACATACTCAAACCCCTGTATATTAAACTGCATAAGTCTTAACAGCCATCGGGAAAGCCTTTGGTTATTTAGTGGGTTTGCATACACGTACTTCAACGGCAAATGATCGCTACGAATTATTACTGGATATCCAAGTAGGAAATATTTATGCTTTTCTAGTACGAACACGATAGCGAGTGCTTCTCGTTCGATGGTAGAATACCGCCGCTCAGTGTCGGTGAGCGCCCGGGAAGCGAAACTAATGGGGCGGTCTCTCTTCTCGTCATCGTCCTGCGATATTACTCCGCCGATCGCAACGTCGGAAGCGTCGCACGTGACGTAGAACGCCCGATCAAATTTAGGGTAAGCGAGTACTTGAGTGGACATTAGGGCTTTCTTTAAAGCTACGAATGCGGTCTCGTGCTCGGACGTCCAGCAAATCTGGTGAGCATTTCGGAGCCTGTCTAAGGGACGGGAAATGTCCGCATACTTCTCAATGAATTTACGGTAATACGAGCAAAGTCCGAGAAATGATCTAACATCTTTACACGTTTTTGGCCGTGCGAACTTTTCAATGGCCCTTACTTTATCGTGTAATACTGCCACACCCGCGGGTGACAATTTGTGCCCGAGAAATTCTACTTCGGCCTTGAAAAACTGGCACTTAGACAATTTCACGCGCAGGTTATTCTGTCTTAAGGCTTCTAAAACTGAAACGAGGTTCCGGGCGTGTTCTTCAAAGGTTTGTCCGATTATGACTAAATCATCTAAATACACTAACACGGCGTTACCGATGAGGCCTAGGAGAACGGTTGTCATGAGTCTGCTGAAATGACTGGGGGCGTTTTTTAACCCAAAAGGCAAACGATTATACTCGTAAAGTTTATTATTTACTGAAAAAGCGGTCTTCGCTTTACTCTTCTCTTTCAAGACTACCTGGTGGTAACCCGCCAGGAGGTCGAGAGTGGTAAAATACTTAGCGCCGCTAACGTGACACAATACATCTTCAATTATGGGGAGGGGGAATTTATCGCCTTCGGTGAGCAAATTTAGTTTGCGGAAATCCACGCACAATCGAAGATCTCCGTCTTTCTTCTTAACTACCACTATGGGACTGTGCCAAGGGCTTTTAGACAAGCTAATGACGCCCTTTTTCTCTAAATCAGACACCATTTCCTCTAACCTTTTTTCGTATACAAACGGAGTGCGATAGGGTTTGACAAAGGTGGGGGGGTGACTTCCTGTGTTAATATCAAAAGGCATGAGAGTGCATTCTCCAAGGGGGTCGTTATCTAACGCAAAAACATCATAATATTTAGCGACCAGTTCAGTCATAAAAGTAGAATGTTCAGCAGCGCTCAGTCCTCTCGCTAACGTCTGCAAATTTATGATACGCTCGGGGTCTTCCGCGACCCTTGTGAAATTTACGCTGTAACACTCGCACACTTCCTCGAATTCGGCGACTTTCGTGTTTCTAGGAATAACTAGCGGGATCGGCGACATGTTTGCGCACATCACAGTTAATTTCCGCGATCCCTCAGGGACCATTAGCAGTTTATTAGGAAAAAAATCCGCGTATTCTCCGACAAATTCTGCACATAAGGCTCGAGCGTTCGGGATTACTCGCGAGGTAATAACTTCTAAAACGCATGCAGTACCGCTCTCAATAATTTCTTCCCGAAGCGTCACGATGTAGTCATCGTTTTTCTCTTTCAACACGCATGCAGACACTGACGCGCGCGCGGAACGTGCAACTATTTCGCTCTCATTTACCGTTACGGTAGTTTTACCGCGTGCATTAACAATACTGACTCCCATTTTTACCATGTCCTCGAAACCAATTATTACTTTCGCCTGTTCGACACTTAGCCTAGGTACAACAAAAAAAGCACATTTAAATCTTGTGGGGCACCCTTCAAATGCAATCACGGGTTTCACCACTTCTTTAACTCTAACAAAGTTCGGGGTATTATCGCCCAAAGTGGTAATAACTACTGGCGTATCTAATTTAGTGAGGGGGTCTGCAACAATACTACGGTCAATTAATGATACGGCTGAGCCCGTATCTAACAAAGCAACTTGGCGGATTCCACCGACCGCAATTTCTATTAGCAAGATCCCGTTACTCATTAGATAGAAACTACAAGTACTTATCTGCGCTGAGGAGGTGGTCTTGTGATGTCCACAACTTCTCGTTCGGGAGGAGCGATAGCTCCTCGACCGGAGGTGTTCGGACCGTTCGCTGGGGGTTCCCGTCGGGGCGTCGGCGTTTTTTTTTGTTTCCAGAACGCCTGTTGCCCGACTCCGCGAGTTATCCTCGGCGAGGGGCATCTTCTAACCCGATGTCCGGCCCCCAGACAGTTGTAGCAGACTACGTCCGGTGGGGCCGTTGTCACGCACCAATCCTGGGAGTGACCTGTGCCGCCACACCTTGCGCACCATCTTGCCTGCGTGTCTCGGAACCTCGGTCCTCGATCGTTCGTCATGGCTGCGACGGGGCCCGCGGTCGGTCGTAAGAGTCTTTCTCTATCAATTTCCTCTTCCGAAAGCCCATGACCAGGGTGGCTCTCGAACCAATTCAGCAGTAGACGCACGAGCTCGGGGACCGGGATGTTGGATTTCAACAGAAAGTGGCATTTCTCCGGAACAGTTTTCCGTAAGGCGCTCCGCACAATACTTTGTCGCATGTACGGGTTATCGACAATTTCACTCACTGAACCCGTTAACGTTTCAATCCTTGTCGCGTACCAACTCAACTGCTCTCCCCGCCTTCGGGGACTGTTTTGGATCTTAGATATGAGCGTGTCTTCGCTCTGTCGCACTGTGAACATTTTTAGGAACCGATCCTTAAAAATTTCCCACTGTTTTATTTCCGACCATTCGTCTCTACCAAGGGTCTCGGCCGCGAATCCGGTGCACCTTTGTACTACTTCGTTAATTCGGTACTCGTCGGTCCACTCGGCACTTCTCATCCGCCAACCTAAGTGTGTCAAAAAATCAGCTGCGGGAAATATGGATGGATACTCGAGGCCTTTCACGTTTGCGCCGTCAAAGCGTAAAGGTGAATCTTTGACTCGTGGCGCCTTTACCACCAGGGCACGGATAGGGGGCATGGCCTGCTGCGTTCCCTGTGTCACCACGGGGTTCGGAGCGGCAGGCTGTTCGTCGATGTTTGAGGCGTCGGTTTCGCTGTCGGGGTTGTCGTCGTCGACCGGGTTCCTTCTCGACGGAGCGGCGTCGGCGCGTGCTTGTAGGCGCCGCACTTGCTCCTCCAATTCGAGAATTTTCCGGTCTTTCTCGTCGTCGCCCATTTCCCAATTTGGGAGATATTGGTCTTGTGCGTTTGCCATTCTTGTTTTCTCTGCACGGGTCTGCACTGGCATTCACCTGTCTCTTCGTATGTTTTTTTCCAGGCGTGAAGATCCGTACTGCGCTGCCACCACTGACGTAATGATTTACTTACTACGTTATAATTATTAGTACCAGACGGGTACAAGGTAAGAATGGACAAGCAGTGATTCCTTTATCTTAATTTATTCTAGAGTACAACACATCTTCGACGCCTCAATGCCCCCACCCTATGACTAACACAATCTCTGATCTATTCGTGCCCCTGGCAAAGTTCTAACTAACTCTGTCTGCCTTGGGTGGTTCTTGAAATACCCCAAGGGCAGGGCGTGGCTTGACATCCAGTTCTGCAAATCAACTCCAGGTTCGAAGTGGATTCCCGCCTATTTTGGGGAGGGGCTATTTCAACGAGCCTATTGCAAAGGAGTGGGTGGTAATTGCCTATTGCCATTGGGTATCTCCCCCGGGCATGTACTTCACATTTAGGACAAATGTTCGTGTGTGGTATTGGGAATAAAGGACTTGTTTATATCTCACTGACGTAATGATTTACTTACTACGTTATAATTATTAGTACCAGACGGGTACAAGGTAAGAATGGACAAGCAGTGATTCCTTTATCTTAATTTATTCTAGAGTACAACACATCTTCGACGCCTCAATGCCCCCACCCTATGACTAACACAATCTCTGATCTATTCGTGCCCCTGGCAAAGTTCTAACTAACTCTGTCTGCCTTGGGTGGTTCTTGAAATACCCCAAGGGCAGGGCGTGGCTTGACATCCAGTTCTGCAAATCAACTCCAGGTTCGAAGTGGATTCCCGCCTATTCTGGGGAGGGGCTATTTCAACGAGCCTATTGCAAAGGAGTGGGTGGTAATTGCCTATTGCCATTGGGTATCTCCCCCGGGCATGTACTTCACATTTAGGACAAATGTTCGTGTGTGGTATTGGGAATAAAGGACTTGTTTATATCTCACACCCTCTTGAGGTACTTGACGCCAGATGCCGAGTCCCATGGGACCAGCCATATATCTTCGTGACCCTTTTAACATAGGCCTCATCCTAGCAAACACTGGAGAGAGTGTTCAATGTTCCCTTTGACCTCTAGCAAAAGTCTTGCGACACAATCACACCTTTATATATCTTTCTCTTTGCATTCATTCCCAAATATCTATTTCTCATTACATTTTTCAACCCACCTAGACATTTACTAGCTTCCATCACTCTGTGATTTACCTCTACATCCACTCGTCCACTCCTGCTGGCTAGTACAGTGGTAACGCGCTGGCTTCGCATTCACGAGGTCGAAAGATCGGTTCCCGTCCAAGACCGAGAGTTTAAGCTGTTTACTGGCAGGAACTGCTGTGGTTGGACATCACAGTGGGGGGTTGGGGCTTGCCCTGGCTGACGAATACCCATTGTATTGAAATGGAAATAAAGTTTGTTTGTTTTGTTTGTTTGTTTGTTTGTTTGTTTGTTTGATACATGTGACCCCAGATACTTAAAACTCTCAACTTCTTCAAGCAACTCCCCATTCACTCCTACATTCAATCTGCCAACATTAACACTCCTCGTGCATCTCATGACTTTACTTTTACCAATATTCACGGGCAACTTCCTTCTTTCACACATACACTAATAAACTCAGGCACCAAATGATTCAATTCATTTTCAGTATCAGCCACCAGTACAGAATCATCCGCAAATAGCAACTGACTCAATTTCCACAACCTTGCCTCCTCATCCACTAGTTTCAAGCCTCTGTCTAATACTCTTTCATTTACTTTCCTTACCACTCCATATATATACACATTAAACAACCATGGCGACATTACACAACCTTGACGTAACCCAACATTCATCTCAAACCAATCACTCGTATCATTCCCATCTCTCACACATGCTCTACTATTCATGCAAATAAGCTTCACCGCATTCAACAAACTTCCACTTATTCCATACAGTTGCAACACCCTCCACAATCCCTCTCTATCTATCCTGTCATATGCTTTCTCTAAATTCATAAAGGCCCAAAAGGTGTCCCTACCTTTCTCCAAGAACTTCTCACACACATGTCTTACCGCAAACACTCAATCCACACATCCTCTTCCTTTCCTGAACCCACACTGTTTTTCCCCAATCAATCTCTCAGTACCTTTCCTAATTATCTCAATTAACAATCTTCCATACACCTTACCAACTACACTCAACAAACTAATTCCCCTAAAACTACTACACTCATACTTATCTCCTTTCCCTTTGTAAAGTGGAACTACACATGCACTCCTCCAATCAACTGGGACCCTCCCTTTCCTGAAACATACATTCAACAACCTAACCATCCATTCTACTAATGCCTCCCCACCTTTTGACAAGCAATCAGCATGACACCCATCTATCCCTGGTGCTTTACCTGCTTCCGTTGCTCTCAATGCTAAATATATCTCCTCTTTTGTTATTTCTCTATCATTCTCATCGCCTAACATTGGCATTCTCCATTCGTTTTCCACAACCACAATCTCTGCCTCTCCATCATCTTCCTCATTTAGCAGGTTCTCGAAACATTCAGCCCACCTCTCTCACCTTTATTTTCTCCACAAGCAATTTCCCATCTGCTCCTTTCACTTTCTCCTCCCTACCACATTCATCTTTCCTCACTCTTTTCACTTCCTTCCAAAACATCTTTTTATTCCTTTCAAAATTCTCAGACAAGCATCTGCCCCACTTTACATCTGCTTGTCTCTTTGCCTCCCTCACCATGTGCTTCGCTAACCTCCTCTTTGCACAATACCTTTCATACGTCTCTACATTACCTACCTGCAACCATACTTCGTAAGCCCATTTCTTTTCAGCCACTACTGCACTCACCTGCACATTTCACCATTCACTACCTTTCCTTTTACTTCCACCAGTTAGTCTCCTTCCACACACTGCCTCGGCACGCTTCATAACTTCCTCCTTGAAACAGCCCCATTTTTCTTCCACTCCTACCTCCACTTTCTCTTTCACTACATTCCACACATTTCTCACACTAGCCTTATTCTCACAGTCTTTCTCTTTCTTATACAAATCATTCACTTTTAGCACCTCTCTTCTTCTCTCGCTTCTCCTCTTTCTCCACTTTTCTCCCACTCTCACTCTACTTTCCACCAAATAATGGTCAGATATTCCACCACTAGCTCCTTTCAGTACATTCACATCCAATACTCTTCCAATCACCCTCCTGTTCACCACAACATAATCCATTAATGCTCTGTCAACTACTCTTCTATCATTCACTCTGACCCATGTATACTTGAGCACATTCTTCTTTTTTAAATACAGTATTTTAAATCAACATCTCTCTCTCAATGCACATTTCTATTGTTTTCTCTCCATTCTCATTCCTACCAGGTACTCTATACTTCCCAGTTACACCATCCACTGGCTCATTCCCTACTCTAGCATTTAAATCTCCCATCAACACCACATGCACATTCATTCCAAAGGATTCCAAACACTCGTTCAGTTTCATCCAAAAGTCTTCTCTTTCTACCTCACTTCTTTCTCTGCCAGAGCCATATGCACTCACAAACGCCCAAGCCTCGCATCTCACCTCATTTTAGCCACTATTATTCGAGAAGATACTTCCTTCCATTCTCCCACACACTTATTCATCTCTTCACTTAATAACAGAGCTACTTCCTCTCTTCCTCTCCCCCTCTCAACTCCAGACACCCTACCTACCACTCTCCCAAATGTCACCTCACCATTCCCTTTTATCTTAGTTTTGCTCAATGCAAGTACATCTATCTTTCTCTCCACAAACATACTCCCTATCACCTCCCTCTTACTTCCATTTACACCACAACCACGCACATTCAGACCCCCAGTTATTAGATTTCTGGCTGGATCTCTCCCGCCAGAATATCCCCACATCTCTTGGCTACTCGAAGGAAGTAAAATACAGAGAGAGGATTCCCAGTCCCCTCGCTCATCCCCATTTACTCGGCTTTTACGATACTCAGGGGAACACGAAGGAATTATTCTTACCCCCTCCATCAGGAAGTAATAATAATAATAATAATAATAATAATAATAATAATAATAATAATAATAATAATAATAATAATAATAATAATAATAATAATAATAATGAAAATAATAATAATAATAATAATAATAATAATAATAATAATAATAATAATAATAATAATAATAATAATGATGATGATGATGATGAAGATGATAATAATAATCGTCATTGTCATGGCATTAATACTAGAAATTATAATGAGAGTAATATTACTACTACTACTACTACTACTACTACTACTACTACTACTGACGTGTATATATACTTCTGTTACCTATGACGTATATAGTACTACACATCAAGCCAAGGACTCAATTTTGGGTGAAGAAATAAGCGCTGTCGCTTAACACTAAATTTATTTTGTTTGTTGTTGTTGATCCGGTGTTTCGTCAAGGACTCCTTTTTCAACCAAGGGCTAGGACGGTTGCCTTCTTGCGAAGGACTTGTTTTGGCAAATGTAATCGTTACCCTGAGTGCATGCCCTTGCTAACTTCAGACCGTGACGGGGCGCGAACCCTCGACCTGACGCCTCAGAGTCGCGGTTGCTACAGAATTTCTCTAGGCCTCAATGCCCGTCACACTGGAAAGACTCTCTCAATATTCTGGTGACTTACCACTGTGCTCCCTCCTTTTTTCATATCGGATCGTCCAGGATACACAACAAGGAGGTGGGCAATTCTTAGGCACATGCCTGAACCAATTAGAAAAAAAAATAAAATAAAAACACTCGGGGGAACGCCCCATAACATCTGGTGTGAAGTGCAGCTACAACGATGAAGGTTCCCTATCTCTAGTGAGGTCCTTTGTACTCCACCTACTCGTACATCTCAACAACAGAGTAACCTGAGAGCCCAGTGTGTGTACAAAGGTTGTCATATCACAACTTTAGCACAACACACAGGAATAATGATAATAATAACAGTGATAATCGTCTTTGTCATGACATTGATAGTAATAATAATAATAATAATAATAATAATAATAATAATAATAATAATAATAATAATAATAATAATAATAATAATAATAATAATAATATTATTATTATATTTATTGCTATGCTATTGCAACTACAACTATTACTACTGCTACTGTCACTGCTGCTGCTGCTTCTGCGACTACTACTACTACTGTTAATATTAATAATGATGATAATAATAATAATTATAATAATAATAATAATAATAATAATAATAATAATAATAATAATAATAATGATAACAATAATAATAATAATAATAATAATAATAATAATAATAATAATAATAATAATAATAATAATAATAATAATAATAATAATAATAATAATAATGTCGTGAACAGAACAAGCAATAAAATTTCATTGAGTAATATCGTATTTTTAATTCTGTGGCAACGGTACGCTGTTAATGGAATCAATGTCTCCATGAGCTCAGTCTAGAGAATACGTATAAAAGGACTTTCAAGGAACTTGCCAAGAAAAAAAAAGCATTAAAATAATAACACTGAGGTCAAAGAGTTTTTCGGGTGTTTTTGAACTCAAAATTTCCATATTTTATTACAAATTTCAATTAATCTAGTTCCTCCTCCTCCTCCTCCTCCTCCTCCCCTTCCTCCTCCTCCTCCTCCCCTTCCTCCTCCTCCTCCTCCTTCTCTTCCTTCTTCTCCTCCTCCTTTCCCTACCAATTCTTCTCCTCCTTCTCCACCACCTGCTCCTCCTCCTCTATCTTTTTATTTTACTAATTATATCCGTGAAGAGTCTTTTGAATATCCGTAATACACTCAACAGACTTGTGCATTAAAAAATATATATATTAATATACATTTGCAGGTACACACACATGCATGCACACCCGTATTTTTAGTATATTTGTGTGTGTCTTTTATGTGTA
>JAXCGZ010015794.1:12500-15000 GCA_037179515.1 Halocaridina rubra | reverse complement strand
TAATTGTATGAGTTCTATAGAAAATCAAGCACTGTATTATGCATACGAATATATATCTGTAATTTGGAAAGTAAAACTACAGTGTTAGTGTAATATCTAAAATATATTTTTGCACATGTATATTATTCATATACATAGCCAAATTTGAAAGTTATGAGAAGGCAAAACCAAAATTTTAGTTAATGAAAACGAGGATCCAAATATCACACTTGTTATAATCTAGACTACTGTTGTAGCTATGTGTAGTGATAATCCAAAATCTAAATAATTTAATATACAGAACCAAATATTACACTATGATAATGCTGTGTCTTATTCAAAGTATTGATGCCAGTGCAGGAATAATAGTAACTTCGTGAAAATAATGAACAAGTCTGAACTTATTGAAAATTAATAACATTTCAGATTAGAGAAACTACATTTGAACATTGTGATATGAAAGACTGAATTTTAGTTTTACTGAAATACATTGCAAGATATTAACTACACGAATTTACTAAGTTTCTGTAAGTTTAAAAAAAAATGAAAAGAAGTGACTATTGTTAAAAGAATTTGCTTTTCTCATAAAAGAAAACACGCAAACAGTCTTGGATTTCTTAACTTGAGATGCCCTTCAGATTTAGAAGAGAGAGAGAGAGAGAGAGAGAGAGAGAGAGAGAGAGAGAGAGAGAGAGAGAGAGAGAGAGAGAGAGAGAGAGAGAGAGAGAGAGAGAGAGAGAGATTATCTGAGGGTTCTTGCTTCAATACAGAACAAGGCAACTGATTAGGCAAAATCTCTCTCTCTCTCTCTCTCTTCTCTCTCTCTCTCTCTCTCTCTCTCTCTCTCTCTTACACACACACACACACACACACACACACACACACCTCTACATACATGCATGTATGCATTTGCAAATGCACATACACACACACGCGAGCACACACACACACACACACACACACACACACACGTCTAATGAAGTGTTCATTAGACGATACAGAACACAGGAAGAGATGGGAAAGATCAAAAACTTGTTGCAAGAGGCAAGAAGGTTAAATGATGAAAGAAATGAAGAAGAGAAGAAAAATTTTTGTTACAGAATACTTCCAGACAAAGGGGAGATAAAGAAGATAATGACAGAAGATCAGGGGATGGGGCCTCATTAAGATTGTTATACACAAATGCTGATGGATTAGCTGGTAAGGCAGTAGAATTAAAAGATAGGATTCACAACAGTAAGGCAGATATAGTAGCAATTACAGAGACTAAGTTGAGTGAGGACATAAACAGTGTCACAGTTTATCCTAAGGGCTTCAGAATACTAAGGGTCGAAAGATCTGAGAGGACTGGTGGAGGGATAGCACTGCTCATAAGTGAGAGGATTCAAGTTGAAGAAATAAACTTGGCTATAGAAAGTGAGTTCAGGGAATTTCTTGTTGCTCGCATAAATACTGGGTCAGAGAGCATTATAATAACTGTTGTATACAACCCACCAAGGAACCAAAATAGGCTTGAAATTTATGAGGAAAGTCATATAGGTACGATTGAAGTCATAAACTCAGTTGTTAACATGGCGCGGGAGAAAAAATGTAGGATTTTGATTATGGGAGACTTTAATCATAAAGAGATAGATTGGATAAATCTTGACCCACACAGTGGTGAGGACTCATTTGGGGCAAGATTCCTAGATTGCGTACAAGGGAATTTCCTACACCAACATGTAATGGAACCAACAAGAGCCAGGGGTGGGGATGAGCCATCACTACTTGATCTGGTGTTCACAGATAATGTGTTGGATATTGAAAATATTGAGTATGAACCACCAATTGGAAAGAGTGACCACTGTGTGTTGTTGATGGAGTATATCATTGAAGACATTCTTCCTGAGAGTAGAGGCACTGAGGACATGAGGAGGAACTATCCGAAAGGAGATTACATCAAAATGAATGAGCTTTTTGCAGTTATTGACTGGAGAACCTTATTTTACAACAAATCTGTACAAGAAATGTATGACATCTTTTGTGAGAAATATGGGAAGATAGTAGATTGCTGCATACCTGTCACCAAAGTAGGTGTAATTCATGCCAGAGAGAAATGGTTCGATAATGGGTGTAAAAGAGCTAAGGAGTGGAGAGACAAATGCTGGAAAAGGTATAGGAGGAGAAAAAACATAAATGCCTGGCAAACCTACAAAAGAGCAAGAAATGACTACCTAAGTAAAAGGAGAGAGGCAGAGAGAGATTATGAGAGGGACATCACCAGGAAGGCTAAAGAAAATCCCAAGCTTTTCCACAGCTTTATCAGAGGAAAACTGAAGGTAAAAGAACAGGTTTTAAGGCTAAAGAGAGCGGATGGAAGCATCACTGAGACGGACGAAGAGATCTGCAAAGAATTGAACAAGGAGTTTCAGTCAGTATTTACAGTAGAAAATACCCCACCCCCTCAGATTGCAGTGATAGAAGCTCAAGGGCCGGTATTAGAGAACATCAACCTTACAGCCACAGAGGTATGCAAAGCGCT
>JAXCGZ010015793.1:35000-40000 GCA_037179515.1 Halocaridina rubra | reverse complement strand
TATTCTTGAAATTATATATGTGTATGACGTATTTATGTGTACTGGCATTAATACATATGTTGATATATATCTCCAGTGAGACCGTACAGTAGTGTGAGTTTGGGTTATACTTGCAAACGATATATTAACATTACAAGTTGGCCACATATGCTGATACTTTAGTCATATTTGTTTCACCTTGATAAATGACGTGATCATTTCAAAAACATTCATGGGAATACTTTTTCTAAAATATTTTTTTTAATATAATTTAAATCATAATTAATAGTTTCCTTAATTGATTTACTACAATATTACAATTTATTATATTAGCTGTGGTAAAGCTATTTGTAACCCACGATATAGCTCTGCATAATGCTAAGAAGAGCATTTAACCTTAATTTCCCAACTCCAATCTATCTGCATCGACCTCCATTATGGAATAGTAGCCGTGACACATTACATATTAATATTTATTAGATTCTGGTGGCTGTGTGTTCTTTGATTCGACCACCCCCTTTACAAGGGGAATCGTGGCCACATGTACATATGATTATATATATATGTTAGCAGATACATATAGATATACACTTACAAGCATATAAATACACACACGTACATATATATTTATACACATGTCGTATGACTTCCGCCATGCTGAAGCCAGAATCTGAAACTTGTAACGGTTGGTCGAGGGCACGGATATTTTATTACAATGTTTGTAGAAAGTGCCAAGGAAATATATGACCGGAACCGTGAGACTTAGGACCTGGCATCGAGAAGGGCAGGAAAGGACAGGAAGTTAGCCATTTCCTAAACCACAACAAACATAAACTTATGTTTCGTACGCAGGTACACGCCCCGGAGAGATGCCCAATAACTCCTCCCCGGAAGTAGGTGGGATTCCACTTTGAACCTGGCGCTGATTAGCTAGGACTAGATCTGACTGATTTCATTGGAGAATTGGATGTTAAGCCACGCCCTGCCCCTGGGGGTATTTAAAGAGCCACCCAGGGCAGGGACAGTTAGTTAGAACCTTGCCAGGGGCACGAATAGATCATAGATTGTGATAGTCATAGGGTGGGGGCATTGGGGCATTGAGGCGTCGGATGTGTTGTACTCTAGAATAAATATAAGTAAAGGAACTACTGCTTGTCCATTCTTACCTTGTACCCATCAGGTACTAATATTGATAACCTAATAAACCACGCTACCATAATTATAAATATATATACGTAGGAGGAAAAGCCCTACGTCAGTGGTGACGCTCGGAGAGATAATAATAAAACCTCCACGACAGTGGTGGCAGTGCGGTACGATCATCACGCCTGGAATACATACAAAGAGACTCTCATATCAGAAGAAACCAGTGCAAAGAAAAGAAAATAAGAATGGCAAAAGCAGAAATCCAACATCTCCCAATTCAAGAAATGAGTGACGAGGCCAAACACCGGAGAATTCTCGAACTGGAGGAGCACGTGTGGCGCCTACAAACTCCTGCCGACGCCGCTCCGTCGAGAAGGAACTTGGCCGACGCCGACAGTGAAACCGACGCCTCAAACATCGACGAACAGCCGGCCGCTCCGAACCCCGTGGTGACACAGGGAACGCAGCAGGCCCAGCCCCCACCCTGTGCCCTGGTTGTAAAGACGCCTCGAGTCAAAAATTCACTTTTATACCTCGACGGCGCAAATGTAAAAGACCATGAATGTCCGTCCATAATTCCCGCGACCGACTTCCTGAAATACTTGGGTCTGCGGATGAGAAGTGACGAGTGCTCAAATAGAGAATATTATAAAACTTTGAAGGAACTATTTCTAAGATATTTCTTAGTAAGCCGAAGTGTGACCGGAGCATTGAGTGAAAATGCCCATTACAAGAGGTATAAGTTGCCGGATCCGACCAAGAAGACGGCGATTCGACGATTTTACTCGAAAAGAAGAAGGAAAACCCGCTCCTTCCTTGCCTTCTGCCATGAAGTTCTTCAGAACCACCTCCTTAAAATAGCTAAGTACTTGTGATCTGTATCCAGTGAGTAATGGGACAATTAGTAAAAGAAATTGAGGTCGGTGGACGCCGCCATTTTGTCTTGTAGTTATGCTTTGACTCAGCCAACCCGCTTATAAGGGGTGTGGCACTTAATAAGTTGATAAAAGTAGAATTTCTGTACCCATTACTAACATGGATAATTTGTACTAATAGCTATAAGCAGTAATAAACTCCGTTTTTGTTATAATTTGAGTAATATAAAGAAATTTCGTTGGAAGTGCGTTCCATTTATTTGTATTAATGCTTAAATTGAATTTTAAGAACGCGAATGTATCGATTTTTAATTGAAAAATTTAATGCACGTGAAATCACTATTACAGTATATTAATTTCTTAAGTGTAAGAATTATAGTGAGTAATATACTTGAATCTGCTTTTAAGGTTTTACTTAGAACACGTGTGGTTTTCGAGAAAAGAATGCGGAAGTGACCATTCGATCTCCCAACCTCGTTATTGTAAATCTGTAGTAATTGTACTGATCCTTGATATTTTAAAGTACGTGTAGAATCATTGTTATATTAATTTCTTCAAGCGTAAGAAATCGAGTGTTAAGATTGCGCCTGTTTTTAAGTTTTTTTTGTGTTTTGTTTGTTTTTATCCGCGGGAGTAATGTTTTAGCGAAAGAAAGACATAAATGACAGATCGTTTTTAATGTTGTTATGATGAAGGAAATTAATCTTACGATACGTGTGTGGCATGTTTTTTCTGAAGAATAAGAAATTTCGTGATATTAGTTAGAGATGAGTTTTTTTATTTCACGCTATGCAGGTGAAAGTAAGAGTAAATTAGAGTAGTTTGTGCTGTCCTAGAATAGGGAAGGTTTTTCAGTGTCACCCAAACATAGCTTCAAGGGAGTAGAATGTTTGTTTGTTCGTTAGAATGGGACCTAGGACTGGTGAGGAAGTCTGTGACCGCACGGCTCAGCCGAGATTTCACCTTTACTCTTCTTCAGAGAGACCGGGAAAGGAAAACCAACATGTTGTAAATAAAAGGGAATTTTACAGAAAGGGGACGATTGTTTTGTAAGTGATGCAGCGAGTGAGGCAGAGAATGAGTATGAATGACTGGGGGTATAATGGGGGGGTTGCTCTAGGGGGTGAAATCGCGGAAAGCACCGTTAGGAAGCATGATTGGGGAGTCTGCAAGGATCGTTCCCCTGCTCCGCCAGGTCCTTCTGCATGCCATATCAGAGTGTATTTATGGGAGGTGATGCGCTGTTGCAATATCTAGTGAGGGATATGGATGAGAAGGTAATTCTCCACCTGCCCAGATATGGTTGAAATGCCGAGTTTGTTTTATTTTTGTTTTGTCCCCTACTCCGCCATTGAGATTATTATTCGATTTCCGAGAGATTCCAAGATAGATGTTACGTGATAAAGGACGTGAATCTATGAATGATTCTTTATTTTCTTTGCTAGCTGCAGTATACACATTATTTGTCTGAAGAGATATGTTAGATTGATAAAGTAAAACTTTGCGAGTTTTAGCCGTGATAATGTTTTATCAAAATTATTTCCGCTTGGTCATAAAGAAAGAGTGAGAGCTGACTCGAAATGACAACAAGAATGTTACACAGCTGTATCCCGTATTTGAGAGAGCAGTTATAAGTCAAATTCGAGATAGTAAAAGAAGATATATATTTTATGTTTGAATTGTATATGTACAACTCCGTACGAGATTTTGAAGTTTAAGCAAAATGCATTCCTTACTGTTGATAATGAAATATACTTTTTGTTTTTATTATTGCATACACAGAGATAGACTTTTTATATTCTTAGATACCCGTTTTTGTTATAGTTCTTTTTGTATTGAAGAAATCTTTAAAATCTTACTTAAAGGATTCTGAAAAGATTATCTAGAGATAGCCATGGTTAATCCCTATCATTTTCATGAATTTTAGATTACAATCGAGCTAATTAAAAATAATTGAGATTATTAGAGATTATTTGCTGAGTTTTAAAGTTAAAATTAATGACACTTGGGTCCTTTTTAAGAAGTTGTTAAGAAAAAGATATTTGTACTTTTGTTGGTAGTAGGAGGGATAGTGTCACATATGATTTTAATCAGAGTGGGTGCGCTCCGACTCAACCCTCTGATTTATAGCAAGAAAAGGATTGTCATTATAGACAAGGATGTGTATGCCGTTACAGTAAAGTCCTTATCAAGATTAAACAGAGAGGAATGGATTTATGCTTCGACAGTTCTGCAGTTGTACACTAAGTTCTTTTTGCTTTTGTTTTTGTTAATGAGGGAATGAGAATAGCCGCTGACAATAAACGTAAGACTCTATCGATAGTCATTGCTAACGTTTGTTCACGTTCATTTGTTTATTTATTTTTATTATTAGAGATACTCTGCGACGATTTTTTATTTTCACTACAAGTTGAAGGGCGAAGGCAAGTCTCAGCTGAATTGTGAGTGGAAACCGCAACGTATTTCACGGTCGCTCAGTCTCTCTCTCTCTCTCTCTCTCTCTCTCTCTCTCTCTCTCTCTCTCTCTCTCTCTCTCTCTCTCTCTCTCTCTCTCTCTCTCTCTCTCTCTCTCTCTCTCTTCTACCTTTCACTCGACTCTGAAACTGACAGAGGCCTCTCCTGCTGCTAACAGAACGTTGCCGTCTTTGATTTTTTTTTTGTGTGTTTTTTTCCAGCGAAGCTAGGCGATAATTGTGCCTACATTTTATTTCAGTTGATAGATTGTTGCATGCTGTTATTGCATAAATACTACTAAGACATCGGTAGTACCGCCATTTGCATAAATATTTTTGCCACATGTCGCAACTGTTTAGAGAATAGATAGAACTCCCATTGACAAATTGTGGAGCCAGCAAGTTGCCACTTATGCTATATATATATACATTGGTTATGACAGCAGGAATTTAAATATTAAAAGAGACTGTGTTGGAATGAGCATCACTATGAAATATAAGTATAGAACTCTGTTCTTACTTCTGAATGCCAGTCTCCACTGTATAT